>JAXGGA010016095.1:0-27474 GCA_038373865.1 Uloborus plumipes | reverse complement strand
ATTCCATTGACTGCAAACCATTGCCTTTTCCGACGGCAGTGGTGCCACGACAGAGCTCACTGGAGGTCGGAGTGAAGATCTGTTGTAATTTTTGATGAAAACAGATTCTGAATTAGTGCCAGTGGTGGCTGTATATTTGTCAGAAGGAGGCCAGGGGACCGCCTGCATCCAAGCGGTCTACGGCCTAGACACACGGGACTCACACCTGGAGTTAGGGTCTCTGGAGCAATTTCCTACGACAGCAGGGGCATTCTTGTGGTTATCCCAAACTCACTGACTGAAAATTTGTCGTCAGTCTGTTAATTTAACCAGTAGTACAGCCCTTCATGAGTAGCATTCAAGGGGGCGTTTTCCAACAGGATAACGCTTGCTCTCACATTGCTGCTGCAACGCAGTGTGCTCTACAGAGTGCTGACTTGCTACCATAACCTGCAAAATCACCAGGTCTGTCTCCAATTGATAACGTATGGGATATCATGGGATGGCACCTCGTGCATCATCCACAGTCAGCAATGACGGTCCTAGTATTCAGAGGCGGGTCTAACGGTACGCGGTCTAAGCGGCCGCTTGGGGCCCCGTAGACCTGTGATGCGCCATGGGGCCCCGAAATTCTCCTAGAAAATCTAAAATTCGAATGCACTAGTTTTAGATATAACTGCAACCTGTAGCTAAACTAGAGTCTTGCACATTTCCGAACATGGAGACACTTTTGAAAATATTTTTGACAATACCTATGTGAAATGCATCAAACGAAAGATCGTTTTCTGTTTTAAAAAGAGTAAAATTTATTTACGTAGTAAAATGGGAGAAGAGAGGCTTTACAACTTAGCCATACTGTATATTGAACAGGAACTATTGAACCGCGTCGACACGAAAACATAATTAATGATTTTGCTGTAATTAAATCTAAACGAAAATTTATATGAGGTATGAAAATAAAAAATATTGGTAAACTGTATTGGTTTTTTTTTCTCGGGGGGGGGTCTCCCCCCTTTTTTAGAGTGGGGTGGAGGGGGGCCCCAAAATTTTTACCGCTTGGAGCCCCTACTTCACTTGATCCGCCTCTGCTAGTATTGACACAGCAAGTGCAAGAAGCATGGAACTCCATACCACAAAGTGACATTTGGCGCCTGTATGACATAATGCATGCACGCTTGCAGGTTTGTCTTCAAAATTATGGAGGTCACAACCTCTATAAAATTAACATAATTTCACATTTGCACAGCATTTTCTTGAGCTTAAATTAGCCAATGATGTTGTACATTTAATCAAATAAACATGTTAACTAGACAATTGCATTACCCAAATTTCATTACTCTACAGTAATTTTTTCTTGGTGTTGGGATTTTTTTTTCCGCCAGTGTATTTCATCTCTTATTATCCGCCGTTTAAGTAATTTAAATTTCAGATTGTACGGAAAAAAGTTTCCTAAACCAGTATAGGTCATCTACATTCTTTTATAATGAAACTTCAGTTTCTTTCTCTGTACTTTGGGGGAAAATAAAACATTTAAAGTTAATACTGAAACTAGCAACCCGAATTTAATAATTTTCCAATGATATATGGAGAACATATTACACTTATTTTAAATATTCATTTAGTGTTAAGTTTGATGATTTTCAAGATTATAAAAAAATGCTGATCTTTTCAAATTCCTTGTCTATTTCTCTACAAGACATTACTTGTTACCCTCATGAAAGCCACATCGGAATTAATGACCTTTTGCATTAGTAATCAACTATAAGAACTTACTGCAACTGAAAGTCATCCACGTTATATAGAAATTTAGAAATTTTTTACCAGCAGATTTTTTTTTTCACATTTACACACTTTAGCCGTCTGGTGCTGTTGTAGATTTTGTTCAAAATACGCTTCCAAACAAATATTTTTTGCTGTGAATGCATAAAAATCTAAATACCGTTGAACATTAATTGATAGCACTTAAAACACTTAAACCTCTTAGGATTCTCAAGAACTAACCCCAAAATTAAAGACTTGGTTAAAAAGACAGACTCATAAACCACATTAAGTACAGACTGTTAAATTTTTAGAATTAGAATGTTTTATGTTATTTGTTTCTATTTTAAGTATAACCCAACTGACAGAACCTATAAAAGTGTTTAATAATAACATTTCTTTCGGACTTGTTTAATGTTTATCTTTATTATCATTTAAATTTCAATTACTCAGATTTACGAGAAAAAATATTTTTTTGGAGAAGAATTACTTAGTCAGACAACAAATAATCCATATTTAACTTTTTAAAAAGTTCAGTTTGTTGGGAAAATACAATGTGGAACGCTGAGCTTTTTCTCTCCAGATAGTGGCTCTCTCCCTAAAAAGGTTGGCCACCCTTGATCTAAAATGACTTAATGTGACGTTCGGTCTAAATCCGACCCTGAATATAGGATTTTATTTTCTCACGCTGTTTTTGAACTCTATTATTATGAACATCTATTTATTGGGTTGTGGTTACAAGTAATTTATTTCTTTTAAAACTTTAATCATAGAGAGAGGCGGCATTTTGCATTTTTGTCCAGGGCGGCAAAACTGCTAGGGCCGCCCCTGCTGTAGTCAAACATCTGACTTGGGAAAGCTTTCTTGGTCTTCCGTTTCATAGGTTTTTCCATATTTTCCCAGTCAAAACTACCTTGCTCATCTCATGAAGTTACTGTTGCTCAGTACTTACATCATTTTTATTGTCACCATTGATCTGATCAATGACAAATTCTATAGGCTCATATTGAGCTGATTTGAAAGTATAGCATGTTGTTTAGCAGTGTCCTACAGGCCCAAAAAGTCACTTTGGACCACTGGTAGGCCTATCTAGCTTTTGAAAAAATGCCGCAACTGAAGTTCATTCATATGCAATTCTCAAATATCCCATTACAGAGGTCTACCAAGTTTTTCTTCTAGTTTCCGTATTAAATCTTTGTATTTTTCTGTCTTTGTAGTACATCCATCAAAACCAGTGCAATAAATTTCTTACGCAGAGAAACAACTTATTGTTCCTGACTTGTCTAAGAAATGTAAATGCATGCTCTCATTGGTTGGAAGCAAGGAGAGCGCTGGTGGCATTCAAAGGGCGACCACTTCCTAGTGGTGCGGCCTGAGTAATTTCAATGAGCAAGCAAAGAGTTGAGTAGTTCAAAGAAGCGACAAAATAATTGAGAAAATGTTTGGAAGGAACTTTAAGTAAATATTGAGAGAAAATATTCAATTATAAAATTTCTGATCAATATTGAAAATATTGGAAATTTCGGAAAATTCGATGAACTTTGGGGATAATGTGCAGACTAAAATCATAATCAAAAATGGTTTTAAAAAAAATTTGTATTTTTTCAAACCTTTTTCCTCCATTTAATAACTACCCGTCACTAGTTTTATCATTTGCAATATTTTTTTTTTAAATTTGAAAAATATAAAAAAGATCAAAAATTTCAAAACTCTAGGCCAAATGCGCAGACTAAAGATGACGTCGCAAAAGTGAAATATTTTACAGAATTGTTACTTAGCGTCATTCACAGTAAATGAAAGGTACCCGTTTACGAAAATCAAAAGTTTATTTTTTTCGCTCCACCCTAGTAAGTAACCGCTCCTAGGAAAGGGCTAAGGCAGAAACATGCAATACACAGCCAGCTCATTCATTCCAACCATGGACTGCAGTTTCGTGCTTATTATGCACTCATCAGCATGGTATGGGAATTAAACGAGCTAGAGGCAAAAATCCTCTTGTGGAGCAAAGAGAGCCAACAAAAAAAAAAAGAAAGAAAGTATTGCAATACTATCTCTGAATTTGCTGGAACTGTCAGCCCGAATTTGCCGAACGAGGAAAATTTTTTGGAGGTCCCAGTGACCTCCCTTCGTGGTGCTGCTGTATGAAGTTAGCTTGGGTTAAATTTAAACTGTCAAACAGTTCGTTCCATCAAACCCTCTCCTACAGTCGTGCTGCCATCTGTATTTGAAAATAGTAGCTAGAGTAGAAGAACAGAAATAGCAGTTTTTCTCCATACCTTCATTCTGGTAAAACTCCGTTGCGTAAAGCCAGTTTAGATTCAAAAAGTTCACACTGACCTATAAAACTTGCGAAGCAAAAATTTAGAAAGCATTTGAGAAAGTGGATAAGCGGTTAGTCATTTTGTGTTTCTATTAATATAGCATCTTAAAGCGCATAGTTAAATTTAGCTTTAATAAAGAGCAAAAGTACTTTATCCTATTTAACAACATTTCAAAAACGGCTATAATTCAGTGCAGTGAAATATGAATACAATTTGCTGATTTAAAACAATGGCGTTAACCAGAAAAAATTTGTTAGAGTGTATGGTTAAATGTTGGGTCTCTGAATACGCTGAATTTAAACGCTTTTTCTTCAGTGAGTACGGGAAAATGAAATTCTGACTACTTCTTTTTTAGCTGAATAGAACAGAAACAGACGTTTTCTAAAATTAATTGCATTTATTTTTTCTTACATGTATGTGATTTTGTAATGGATGTTATCGATAACATATGTGAGATAAATGGATCATCTAAAGAAGGTTCTTATATTTCAATAGTCTAACCCAGTGGTTTTCAACGGGGGCGATACCGCCCCCCGGTAGGCGTTGGGAAGATGCTGAGGGGCGGTGGAGATATTTCGAGCGGCAAGGGGGCGGTGGGTACATTTTGAAAGTGCTTGTGAGGACATGTTTAGGGTGGAGGCGGCAGGAAACCTTCTGCTTTTATGTTACCACAGGATAGCTTTAACATTTACTTTCTGGGTTTTCTCCGGAACCCTGATCTTTCATGAAGGATAGCCTAAAATTTGCCAATAGCTCTTGAATTTCAAAAAAAGAAAAATTGAGGTGTGGGTGCCCCCTTCCATAGTGTAACTGCATAAAATAGCCCAAAAATGTGTTATTGATGTCCATTTTTAATTTTTTTGAGGAAGATAGGGAATCTCGAACTACTCGCCTCTTCTTCAATCGTGACCAAACAGAGTCTAAAATTGCGTTTTTACGACGTCAGTTTCTAAAATGTCTAGATGAGAGCCAATTGACTTGGCAAACTTTTTCTGCCGTTTGAGCATCCCCCTAGCAACACCAAAGGTACTAACAATCTAACCAACTAACAATCGTATTTCTTCAGAGTTCAGTGTGAAAAAATTTTTCCAGAGAAAACTCCCGAACCTTTACCATTCAGTCAACTTCAACAAAAAAAAAGTTTGAATTTGCGTTTTTGATACTTCCATTTCAGCGAACGCTAAAAATAGCTCTGACTCCTTAACATGGTTAAACTTAGCCTTAAAATAATCCTAAATATAGTTTTAAAAACTAAAAAAATAACCTTTTAGAGTTAATTAAAATAAAAAGAAGATTTTCAAAGCTATTGAATATCCGCTTGCATGCATAATACATCAACACATGTAAAATAGTTTAGTCTTTAGTATTCATAATAGTATTAAATATATTACTTTTATATATTTGTAAAGAACGTGAATTTTCTCTTTAATTCAGAATTACATACTGACAAACAAACCCACATGTGAAACTAATAAAAGCGCATTAATAACTTCAATTTTGAAAAATCATTATGAAGGACCTCTTTCTCCCTAGTTAACTTTACCAAAAATTGCCTAAAAATTGCGTTAATTTCAGATGTTTCACATGGGGCGGAATCTGTACTTAAGTCTCAACATCCAAAAAACCTAAGATTAAAGAAACTGCGTTTTAAAGACTGTTTTCAAATCTAATTTGGGCGGATATCCCCAATACTCACACGGCATCTTTACTCTGATCTCGCCAAAGGTATACTTATAACTTTAGTTATCGTATCTAACCTTCACAGCATTAAATTACTCATTGGAATCGCTTTGAAATTAACTATCTTGAAATTTGTAAATTCAACTTATTTCGGTTTCTTTTTAACCTCTACACTGCATGGTGTTGCCAATTGGCTACATGGACAATTTGTCCTCCTTATGAATAGCAGAATGTAGTCATCATGGCAACTCCAATGCATAAAAAGCAAGTATTGGGTATATTTATAAGTCAAAATTATCACCATTTATAAAGTTTAAAAATTACCTTTGTGCTATAGATGTACAGAAAATAACAACGTTACGAATGCACAAATGAGCAGGGATACTGCAGACACGTGTTTCGGCGTTACAAGGAACGCCTTTTTCAATGCAAAAAAGTTGTGAGCTTATGGATGCACAGACATCCGACAAAAGCTTTGTCGGATGTCTGTGACTTTTGTCGGATGTCTGTGCATCCATAAGCTCACAACTTTTTTGCATTGAAAAAGGCTTTCCTTGTAACGCCAAAACACGTGTGCGGGTCATTCCATTTTAAATCAACAAATGGGGTGCGCATCACCATTTTTGATTTTGATGAAAATTTGCATGTGCATTCCTTTTACTTCCCAGAGCTCAAAATAGTGTTCATTTTATTTAAAAAAAATTACCCTTTGATATATAGGCCATTTTTGTTGTCGGCAACAGCGAAAATTGGGCGTTTTGATGCTTTGTCTTATGAACTGTAACTTTTTTTCTATCAAAGGTTTTGAGCTCAAATATAGCTCATTGGAAAGCTAAGAAAAAGATCCTTTTATATATGATATCAATAAATTTCAGATTAAAAAAAAATATTTATTTTTTCAAGGTCAAAGTTCGCGACGAAAATGACATTTTTTACTACTTTCGAAAACTAAAAAACCCATGAAGGGTTCAAAGTAACAAGCCGATTTTTTCATCATATATTCATAGTCATGGTTACTTACTGTATAAAAAAAATTGGCTTGTTACTCCACCCCCTTTATGAGATATGCCCCCCCCCTCCAAAGTTGTAAAATTTTTTAAAAATCCAATTTTCAACGCTAAAAAAATGCATGTGGGGGGCAAGATAATTTTTTTTATTTGTGATATTTTAAGTACTTTTTACCAGCTTTCTAATAAAACAAAAGTTGATTTATTATTCAAAGGCGTTCGGCAGATATAAGGGACTGAACTTTCAAAAAATTGCTCAAAAACAACACGATTAATTTCATTTTTTTAAATCTTTTTTTTTTATTTAAATGTGATTATATACCTTATTCTTTGCCTTAAATGCTAAAAAAAGACTAAGAAGAGCAATGAAGAAACATATTTAAAGTTTAATGAGATAATTTCATATTTTTAACACCTGGGAATATAGAATACCACTAAACTTGTCTGATTTTTAAACCTCTGATTGCTACCTACAACAGGACAGAGCATTTCTCAACTTGTTCAGGTTTGTTCATACCATGTGGTCATCCTTGTTCTGGCTTGCTCTCACATGTGTATTTTAGTTGTCTTTCAAAATCTGAAAAAAGTAGGTTGTTGAGCTAGTGTTTCTGCTGTAAAATCTTGTGAAGCTGATGTGATTTTTTTTCATTTCAAGTTCATTCATATTCACAGAATGTTTTGTTAAAGGTAAAAGAAGAAATTCTTTAGAATCCTTAAATATAAATTTAAATTTATCTTTCTACATGTAAACTGTGAATGAGTTATGGATAACCCTAAATGCTCCATAGGAGTTTTTGAGAATGATGATTGTAATATTTTAAGTTACAGTAGGCAGTCTACTGTAAATAGTATTTCTGAGTAAAGTGATGATGATAAAACTTTGCTGCACCCGAGTACTGGGTGTAAAACTATTGAAACTGTTTGTACCTACCATGCAAAAAAATTTCTTGCCAAGTTTTGCCACCTTTATGGAACTCCTTGCTGGTAGGTACAAACAGTTTCAATAGTTTTACACCTAGTTCTCGGGTGCAGTAAAGTTTTATTATCATCACTGTACTCAGAAATACTATTTACAGTAGACTGCCTACTGTAACTTAAAATATTACAATCATCATTCTCAAAAACTCCTATGGAGCATTTAAAGTTATCCATAACTCATTCACAGTTTACATGTAGAAAGATAAATTTAAATTTATATTTAAGGATTCTAAAGAATTTCTTCTTTTACCTTTAACAAAACATTCTGTGAATATGAATGAACTTGAAATGAAAAAAAATCACATCAGCTTCACAAGATTTTACAGCAGAAACACTAGCTCAACAACCTACTTCTTTCAGATTTTGAAAGACAACTAAAATACACATGTGAGAGCAAGCCAAAACAAGGATGACCACATGGTATGAACAAACCTGGACAAGTTGAGAAACGCTCAGTCCTGTTGTAGGTAGCAATTAGATGTTTAAAAATTACAACTTTGTGGGGGGGGGGGGCATATTTCATAAAGGGGGTGGAGTAACAAGCCAATTTTTTTTATACAGTAAGTAACCATGAATATGAATATATGATGAAAAAATCGGTTTGTTACTTTGAACCCTTCATGGGTTTTTTAATGTTCGAAAGTAGTAAAAAATGTCATTTTCGTCGTGAACTTTGACCTTGAAAAAATAAGTATTTTTTTTAAATCTGAAATTTATTGATATCATATATAAAAAGATCTTTTTCTTAGCTTTCCAATGAGCTATATTTGAGCTCAAAATCTTTGATAGAAAAAAAGTTATCTATATATATAAAGATGACGGTGTTCGTTTGTCTGTATGTTTGTAACCGCTGGCCAGAAGCCCCCGCAGCACCCACAGACCTGAAACTTGGCTCAAAAATTCGAACGTACCCCGCCCTCGTGCACCTCGAAGCCCAAATTTTTAATTTCGAATTAGTTATTTTTAAATTAATTAATTAGTCTCATTTTTGGTGTATCCGCCATAATTGAGGGGGGAAAACCTCGCCCCACCCCAAAACATTATATATCGTTGGAAAGGGTTTTTTTTTCTGAAAAAGAAAAGTTTTAGCACGTTTCTGTCCGTTAATTAGGACAGGAGATATTAATTAATCAAATTTAGTCAATTTTCAAGGCCTAACTCTACGCAGAACTGAAACACTAGAGCCATTTTCCTGATCAGCTGCTCTTTTGTCCCTGAAGTTACTTTGTGGTTTAAATTTGCGTATAGATTTAAGCCTTGAAAATTTATTCAATTTGATTAATTAATATCTCCTGTTACTTACTTAACTTTCTGTCTCTTATATTTATTTGGCGAATTGATTTAAACTTTAACATGACTTTAAGTGGAATTTAAAAGGTTGTGGAGCGCATTTGAACTAAAGGATATAATAATTTTTCTTCAGAGGAGGTTCCCGGCCAGTGAAATCTTGATTATTTGAGGGTCACTGTTAGATTGTAATCACTTCGAAAAGATGGTACGAAAGACATTATATTTCTTTCCTTTTAATGTTCACATTAAAATCATGGAAGAATGGCTGTGGCTGATCTACCTGATACAATCGGTTCCCTATGTTAATAAATTTAGATTTGGCGACCAATTTTACATTGAAATTACGGTTAAATCGGTGAATTATCACGGGACGCGGGAGCGTCCCGCCCCGCCAAGAAAACCAAATACAAGCCGCCAAGAAATTTCCGTCGCCAATAAAAATGTAAAAGAGCGACTAGGACTGTTTACGCGAGTAACCAAACCGGGGTTTTCACCCCTCTGTATCTCAGCCCCATAAAGATCCTTAGAGTTCATTTTTGGTATACTCAATCTCCAGCGGCCCCTGACGGCACATACTAAAGCAAAACATCCAGGACCCTCAGGGGGAGGGGTGATATCTATATATATAAAGATGACGGTGTTCGTTTGTCTGTATGTTTGTAACCGCTGGCCAGAAGCCCCCGCAGCACCCACAGACCTGAAACTTGGCTCAAAAATTCGAACGTACCCCGCCCTCGTGCACCTCGAAGCCCAAATTTTTAATTTCGAATTAGTTATTTTTAAATTAATTAATTAGTCTCATTTTTGGTGTATCCGCCATAATTGAGGGGGGAAAACCTCGCCCCACCCCAAAACATTATATATCGTTGGAAAGGGTTTTTTTTTCTGAAAAAGAAAAGTTTTAGCACGTTTCTGTCCGTTAATTAGGACAGGAGATATTAATTAATCAAATTTAGTCAATTTTCAAGGCCTAACTCTACGCAGAACTGAAACACTAGAGCCATTTTCCTGATCAGCTGCTCTTTTGTCCCTGAAGTTACTTTGTGGTTTAAATTTGCGTATAGATTTAAGCCTTGAAAATTTATTCAATTTGATTAATTAATATCTCCTGTTACTTACTTAACTTTCTGTCTCTTATATTTATTTGGCGAATTGATTTAAACTTTAACATGACTTTAAGTGGAATTTAAAAGGTTGTGGAGCGCATTTGAACTAAAGGATATAATAATTTTTCTTCAGAGGAGGTTCCCGGCCAGTGAAATCTTGATTATTTGAGGGTCACTGTTAGATTGTAATCACTTCGAAAAGATGGTACGAAAGACATTATATTTCTTTCCTTTTAATGTTCACATTAAAATCATGGAAGAATGGCTGTGGCTGATCTACCTGATACAATCGGTTCCCTATGTTAATAAATTTAGATTTGGCGACCAATTTTACATTGAAATTACGGTTAAATCGGTGAATTATCACGGGACGCGGGAGCGTCCCGCCCCGCCAAGAAAACCAAATACAAGCCGCCAAGAAATTTCCGTCGCCAATAAAAATGTAAAAGAGCGACTAGGACTGTTTACGCGAGTAACCAAACCGGGGTTTTCACCCCTCTGTATCTCAGCCCCATAAAGATCCTTAGAGTTCATTTTTGGTATACTCAATCTCCAGCGGCCCCTGACGGCACATACTAAAGCAAAACATCCAGGACCCTCAGGGGGAGGGGTGATATATGTTATAAAATCGCTATTTTTCGCACTTTTTAAAAATTGTTTGACAGGGGTTCAGACTAAACGGTAACTCGGATTGAGCTCTGCTTTTGCACCCACATTTATTTTGTCCCAAAGCTCGGCATAGGGGGTTTTTCGACCCCCCCACCCCCTCCCCCTCGCTTTTATTTTCCGTATCTTTTCTCCCCGGGGGTCTTTAGTGTTGATTTTTGGTATGAATATTCTCGATGAGACATTGAGGACATTTTCCCAAAATTTACCCCCCGGGGTCATCGCACCCCGGAGTTATTAATGCTTAAAATTGGTCCGATTTCTATCTACCAGCTCTGTTCAACATCTGAGCGTTTATGTTTTCATTGTTGGGCCACGAGGAAAGAAAACTCAATGATTTATAATTTTATCTGTTGCCAGTTTCTATTTGTTAACAAATAAAATATTTGTAATTGATTTTATTGCATAGGGCTTTTAACCTTCCGGAAAGCGCGCGACATACCGATACACGAGAGCGCGCGCTGGGTCAGAGTGACCCATATTACATTTTAAGAGCATTTTAACAATATTTAATGAATAATTCAGTAGTAAATCATGATTTTGACAAATATTAATCAAGGATCTCAAAAGTATATCCAAGTTCAAGGGGTCGACTTTGAATGCAGCTACAGTGGACCTGATCCATTTCTTTCAAATAGAAGTAGAGCAGCGAGTGTTTATCCTTGCGCCTGGGTCGAAAAGACCCAGCGCGAACGCTCGAATGTTAAATGGGATCTTCAATTTAGTTCATTTTAATATGAGATCGGCAGTAAGGGTTGGGGTTTTTTTTTTTTAACTTTTAATTTAATCGTAGTATTGTTAGCAACTAGCTTTGTTTTGCGTCGGTTCGGGTGGTACATTGTGATTGATTTCAAATTTATCCCAGACTGAAGAAGATCCTTGAACTTTTGCACCAAATGCATGCCGCCAAGAAAACCACAGATGTCGGACCGCCAAGAAAAATGTTGAAGGGAAAAAAACACATGCAAAGTAAATTTTGAAGAGAAAAAAAAACAGGCAAAGAAATAATATTAATGCAAAAACATGTGATATCTCCCCAAAAACAACAGTGTTGTAAAAAAATCCCCCGCCAAGAAAACCTTAAATACTCAGCCTTAAAAAGTTATGATATCGAGTTTTCCCGCCAAGTTTGTGCCAAACTACAACTAACCTGTATGTATAGTTCTTTTAAATTGTTTTCAGTCCTGCCAGGCGGGAAGTTTTTACTCATTAAGCAACCACCTCACAAGACAAAGCTTCCCGCCTGGCAAAACTGAAAACAATTTAAAAGAACTATACATACAGGTTAGTTGTAGTTTGGCACAAACTTGGCGGGAAAACTCGATATCATAACTTTTTAAGGCTGAGTATTTAAGGTTTTCTTGGCGGGGGATTTTTTTACAACACTGTTGTTTTTGGGGAGATATTAAATTTCAAGGGCAATATTGCTGTGGTCATTGAGAGTTTTCGAAAATCTTGGCTCTACAGTTGTGTCAAAAGTTCCATTGAAACGTAAAAATTTCGCTAAAAATAAATAAGTTCGTCACACACACACGAAAAGAAGAAAAAAGTCTTTAAAACTAAAATAATCCTCGCATTGAACACTACAAACTGAAATGGCATTAAAAGTGTCATCAATATATTTTAAAAGGTCGTGGTGCACATTTGAATTAAAGAATATAATAATTTTACTTAAGAGGGTGGAGTGAATTTAAATTTATTCAGTTGACTTTCTTTACATTTTTTGCACGGGCATCGCCGTGCGGGTACTGCTAGTAGTTTATAAGACAAAGCATCAAAACGCCCGATTTTCGCTGTTGCCAACAACAAAAATGGCCTATATATCAAAGGGTAAATTTTTTTAAAATAAAATGAACACTATTTTGAGCTCTGGGAAGTAAAAGGAATACACATGCAAATTTTCATCAAAATCAAAAATGGTGATGCGCACCCCATTTGTTGATTTAAAATGGAATGACCCATACCATAGAGATAAAGTCTGTAAATATTCATAAAAATGCGACGGGTATAAGTTTTTCCAAGTGTATAAATTTGACGCAAAAACTCATTATTAAAACAAACTAGCTACGTTGAAATTTTTAGATTTTTGCCATATATTATAGACACAAAGACATTTCAGCTTCTATCATATGTGGAGACAGAAATCGACTAGTTTTACAAAACTAAGGAAGTAATAAATTTTTAACAAATGCGAAATTTTGTCAAAAATAAGTTATTTTAAAGTGTTCGGTTAGCTTAATTTATTCGTTTATTAATTATACATAAATTTAATGCAGCGGATTCCTCATTCAGCACGTCTTCTAATAACACAGTTGTGTTGTGGGATTTTCAAGTTAAGTTATTAATTTCAACGTTAGACAGTTGTAACAATAATAATAACAACATATGAACTAAGCTGATACACTGCAAAAAAAAGACTGTTGTTTTTGCAATATAATACAAGCAGCAGATATTCCAGTTTAAATTTGAAAAAGCCCAGTAATAAGGTGTAAAATTAGCTGTTTTACAGTTCATTACTGTAAAACTAGCAATTTTACAGTTAAAAACCATAAAATTAGCTGTATGTTTCTGTAAAAATAACAGTATAATACTGGCAGCAGAGGTTCCAGTTCAAAACTGTAAAATGCTCAGTATTAAACTCTGAAACTAGCAATTTTACAGTTTATTACTGTAAACTAGCCATTTTACAGTTTACTTCTGTAAAGTTAATAATTTTAGTTTTATTACTGTAAATTTACTATAAAATTAACTGTAATATACTGTTAAAACAACATCTGTTTTTTGCAATGTAGTTTTTTGGAAAATATCGGATTTTTTTTACATTTTTTTTAAATATTTTATTTGCCCTAAAAGTATCAGCACTGTTATTTAGGTAACTTTGAGGCCTACATAGGAATTTCTATACCAGACTAAAAATGCAATACCGATATTCAGAATTTTGTGAGACGTTATACCGGAATACCGGTATTAGATGGTGCACCACTGCTCTTTGAGGAGGTGAGCGCTCTGATGTCCCATGAATCTTCAATGTCTATCTAATTTGTACTTTCTTTTTTGCTAGACGCTGCTGCTAACTGTTGCCATCGCAACAGTGTATGGGACTCCCTATATTTATAGACCAGCAATTTACAGTCGTCCAGCTTCGGTCTACGTGCAACCAGCAGTTGTTCCTGTAACGTATTCAGTTAGTAGATTTATATTTCCTTTATTTATTTATTTTTCTGTGGTTTTGTAATTTGATGTGCAACAAATTTTTACCGCCAAGTGGAAAATTTCCATCAAATCGGGCAGCTACTGTCTGATATTTTATGGTGCGACCGTAATCGAATTTGCTTATGCGTCAGGTCTCTTCTGGTTTTCTCAAAATAGCGGGGGAAATGCAAAGTAACTTTCAATTAGAAAATAACAAGTTTAAAATATTGAAAGTATCGGGAAGTGCGCCTCTTTAACCTATCACCCCTTTTTCAAATGGAAGCGTTTGAGGCTGCCAGGCGCGGAGTTGGAAAACGAACAGTACAGGGGGTACTGCTTTCTAAACTAGAAAAGTCAACCTTCTTGTCTTGGACCAGCGCGTTTACCAGGTGAAGAAACTTGGCCCAGTCTTCGTTACCTGGTTTTCGACTATTCTATTTCGCTGTTTTAGGAAGAAGGTTAATGATCATAGCAATTTGTCGTAAAGCAGCGGCTTTTAAAAATTAAGAATAACAAGAACAACAGCAGACAGGCGGAGTGAGTGACGAATAGGACACAAAGGCATTTTTGTACGTTTAGCGTGCCAAAAAAGAAGTTGTCTCGTTTACAATCGCTAGAATGTGTTTAACTATCACCCCCGCGTTAAAATGAACTCTGCGTTCGAAAAAATGTGATCGCACTATAACCAGACCGTCACTATAAACAGGCAGTCTGATTATAAAGAGCGACTAATTTTTGACAGAATTTAGCGCTCATTTTAAGCAAATTTTTATAGAAGAACTCTTCTAAGAATTTTCTAATGCAGTACACTCACATATATTTTTAAGTTATTATAATTATTATTATTATTATTATTTTAATTGTAATTTTGAAAACAATTAAACGAATGTTCATTTGAAACTATCTTTTTCTAAATTCAATCTTGATTTTATTTTTCGAGCAACTATAATCTAGAAAATGATAGCTGCTAAATAACTACTTTTAGAAATATGAACACTTTATAAATGAATCTTTTATTTTACATACATTTCACAACAAGATTTTTTAGAATTACTCATTACTACTCATTTTTAAGGATTTTGTATGTTGTCTCTTTTTTGGCAAACAATATTTCCGTGTTTAAAGAATTCTTTTAGTTGACTTTTCCCCTTAAATTAGTCTCACATAGCTATCTATTGGCCCAATTAGGAAAACCCATTGCTTTACACAGCTCTGGTAAAATATCAAGTAATTTTTACCATAAATTTTTAATGAAAGCTATTTGAAGTCGTAACTTTGATTATCGCGCTCTATCTTCTTAATCGCATTCTGTATACAAAAGTTTTTAACCAAACAGATCAAGGGCAGATGCAACTTTTAGTTTTGCAAGGGAGTTAATAGGCACCACGTCAGTGGGGGGGGGGGGGGGGTATACATATATATTCGTGGAAAAATTAGGGTCTGGATCTTTTCCCTGGAATTTTTTTGAAATAAATCACTGAATTGCGATTTTATAGGCTATCTTTTGATCGCATTAAAAGGGTCATTACCTCCCTAATATAACTATCGGGTTCGCACTAGTACGAGATTTGTCATGTGTTTTTTATTTACAGTGAAACTTCAGTAACTCGACACGTGGATAACTCGATTACTCCGGAAAATCGACATTTATTTTTCCGATGATTCGCCCAATGCTAATTTCAATGGGCAGAAACCTCCCTAACTTGACACATATTTGCCACATATTGCTCCATAAGTCGACCTTCACTTGCTATTCAAGTCCAATCTTTGCTACCAAAACTTTTTCACATTGATTATTTCTGAGAAATCTGCATTGCGGTTTCTTGGTCAGTCAATTAATTTGTTTCTGGAACGAGCTCTTTCAGAGAATACTACACTCGACTGCAACAATTCTTGACAAAAACATCGTGACGTCAGCGTGACGTTAGCCTATGAAAAACGAGCTAGATAAAACGTCACAGCCTACTTGGCGAATCAGAGGAGATCGCTATAACTGCTTGTGAGCTCTTATTGGCTTCTCCCGTAGTGACGTTCAGTGTCAAGTTAAGTTGCTTTCTAGAGTATACTCCTTCTTTTATTCATCACGAGATATAATGCTATTATTTTTATATATTATTTATTATTACTTTTAAAAAAATGTAGAGAAAAGACAAATATTCACTAGAATTGATTTTTATAAGGGAAATGGGAAGCTGTAGCAAGAAAGTGATACATAACACTCAGATAGGATCTGAAATTATGGAACCTGGGTTACTTGACACCCTCTTACATCGACATGTTTTAGGGATCCCTTGAGGTGTCGAGTAATAGAGGATCCATTGTACCTATTTTTCATTATGTCTTTGGCTGAAATTGCCAAACACACATATCATCTCCCTGATCGAACATTTTGTCTTCCACAGGCACCCGTCGTCGTGAAAGAAGCCCCGAAACCGTACAGTTTCGGTTACGAGGCACCGGCCATCGGGGGTGGCAGCTCTAGGCAAGAGTCCTCTGACGGCAACGGTCGTGTCACCGGGTCCTACAGCGTGACCGACGCCGACGGGCGAGTCAGGGTGGTGGACTACTACGCCGACGAGACCGGGTTCCACGCGAACGTGAAGACGAACGAACCGGGTACAGCCAACCAGGATCCGGCTGATGTCTCCGTGCAGTCCTACGCAGCACCAGTACCAGTGGCAGTTGCCCCCAAGGTTGTGGCAGCCCCTGTGTATTCGGTCCCCGTCGCAAGAAGGTAATATTGTTGGATTCTTTTACTCGTATCTTGACCGAAGGAGCTTTTTTCGGAAAAAGGGAGGGCATAAGAGTAATATATTCGTGCATAAATATCACACCCAGGAGGAATTTTTAGATTTATCCAAATTGCAACGAAAGACTAAAAATCTTTGGTTGCTTAAGGATGGTGGGCCCGCGATGGATATTAGCAAAATTTCACAAAGTTAACTATTTGGCACAGTAAACAGGATTTGATGACTGAATAGACCAATTAGAGGCCGTGGTAAAGAGTTCTGCTTTTTAAGGACCCCAAATGGTAAAAAGTGCTTTGATTAATGACTAAAATTTAAAGGTTTGGCCACATACTGGCCGAGAAAAGCTACAGGCTGTTTGCCTGGAGCACCCTCCCCCCCGCCCCCATAATTTTAAACGGACCTTGACAATAATAAAACACAATGACCTTATAATTATCCGTAATTAGGTGATTCTGTTTAATTAAGAGCAATTAATAGTTCCGCAGTTGGTCCAAGTCAGTGAATGTAGTTGGGGGCAAACTAACCTGGCAGTATTGTGAAGGCTACGCAGATTCTAATCACAGCTTTACGGTGAAGCCAGGCTGCATTTGTTCCAACAGTAGTCGGCCGTAGCTTCTAGTCACAAACAGATCATAACGATGTGACATTTGACTTATACATTGGCAAGATTGCAGAAAACAACCTATTTGTCACAGCAATAAAATAGTATAGTGCTATGAAGTTCCAATATTCGACATTGATCGCTCAATTACGAATAATTGAAAGTTCCTTGTAAACGTTTATGAAACGTTTAAACTTTACGTGTGCTGCCTTGGTGTACTCTTTTTTTCTCTGTAGAGCTTTGTACGGTTTTAACCGTTGAATAACTCATTACAGTCGAGTCTTAACAACTCGAAGTTCCAAGGAACTGGATCAAAGTTTCGAGTTATCGGTAGTTCGAGTTATAGAATGTTCTCATAGTCTTCTCAAGAGTATGGGAACCCAATGAAAACTTCGAGACAGTATTCGAGTTATAAGGTTTCGAGTCATTGAGACGTGACTGTATGTTGAATTTCGTAAGTTTAACAAGAAGTAACTCATTGTAAGCGACTCAAGTTCGAAACAGAAATCATTATAAGATGTATTATTGTAATAATTTATATTATTATGTCTTTTCTATTCATGAATTTATCTTATGTGTATATTACAGGGTGGTTTCACCAGCTTCCATAACTTACAGGGCAGTTCCTACCTATTACAGACCGATCACTTACTCACAAGACTTGTACAATGGATACCACAGCCCGTATTACACTTCCCAACCAGTCAGATATTATTAAAAGGAATCAACATTTTCAACATAATTTTTGTTGTTACGTCATCAGGAATAATGGTTTAGATATGTGCCTCTAACTGTATTGTAATTAGAACCAATAAATGTTTATAAGCAATAAAAAAAAAATTATATTTCTGTGTCTTTGACTTCATAATTAACAGCCCCCAAATTGAAATAATAGAATTATAGTGGGAAGATAGGCCTCGATTAATGTCACCCTCATACCTAATAACCAAATATTTAAGAACCAAAAAAAAGGGGAAGAAATTGCAGGTTATGAAGTATATTTTCCCAGAAGTTAACATTTTATTATAAAGCCTATAATAGTTTTTAACAGTTAAACTATGTTCTTATTATTTATTGAAAGTACAATTCCACTGAAATTACAAGATGAAAAAAGGCAGGTATTTAACTTGGAAAATATTCTAATTAAATTCATATTTTACGTCGGTTATTTTTCCATTTTACCCTTTAAGAACCGGGTGATACACATGCTGTACCGCAAGTTTTTTTCCTTTGAAGATGGGGTTGAAATCTTTGTTTTTACCCTTTGGAGCGGGGGATTTTTCCAAGATTGCATACTCCTTTACTGGGGGATAACGGCTTTGTATTCGAGCCGCGAAGTCATAAAACCTAAGTACTTGCCGTTGCACCTTCCAGTCTTCAGAGGAAAAGAAATCTGAGGTACAACAGTTGTACCACCCGTCTCGAAAGGAAAACTTCTGTTCGAATAGCCCGATTGATGACACATGGGGTTGGAGGGGGGGGGGGCTTTTTTATAATGAGTACAATTTTTTCCCCTTTTTCTTTGTTCTAAGTTATAGAATTGAAGAGTGTTTTTCTGTATTTGCAATGTGGTGAGTCATTAAAAAAAATATCGTGTTCAAATTAGTAACACGCAGTTTAGAAATTGAATGTTTTTGTACCAATAAACTCCATCGTATGGTTGATTGGTGAACGAATTTGGGCATTTTGGTACTCTTTCAATTAATATACAGATAGTAAACTTAACGTTTCATTGGTCACGTTCTGAAATGCTAAAGTGGGAACATATTTAAAAATTCACGAACATTAATTTGAAACTGAATAAATATATAGAAACCAACAACAGGACCAAGCATAGCAAAAAAATAATTTTAGCAGTTGTGCAATTAGTTGAACACCATACTCACTAGGCCCGGTTTCCTTGGAGTGAAATCGTCGATCTCTGGCGAGGCGACGATCGCCGCCTTCTTCTGCGCATGCGCCTGAGCCGCAGATTGACGTCGCTTCACGCCACGCTCCAATCAAACTGGTTCTGATTCCAGCGTGCGTCGCGCCCGGCGACGGCGACGATTCTAGGAAACCAAGCCTTAACTGAACAGGAAAGTGCCAGCTCTAGCAGTACCATTTCAAATTGTAGGCAGTGGAATGATGAAATATAACATCTGAAAACTGAAATGTCAATATGTCACTACTCACTATCAACTTGTTCAGGGAAATAAAGTTTTATGTAGTTGGTTTTTCGCCTTATATATTTTAAAGAATTCTGCATTCTCAGCTTCAATCCGGTTAACGTAATAAATGAAGCTCTTCTTTTCAGAAGATTTTAGAATGCTCAAAAGTGTCAGTTTTTAAGCATATCGGGCTATATACCGATCTAGTGATCTAATTACTGTCTTCCCCGCTTAATTGGGTTACGGATAAACGAATACCCCGCTTATACGAATAAAACCTCTCGAAACCGAATATCACCCCAACCCATAGACGCAATGTCAAAAATCCCCGCTTAAACGGATGCCCAGGGGCCTCAACGGCGCAGTGGGTCTGCCCGTCAGTTTGTAATCTCAAGAGGCGCGGGTTCGATTCCCGCCTTTGCCCTGGGTGTAACTTTCTTCTCTGTACTGTAAATTCTTTCCTTCAATAAAATCTGTATTGTACTATCTGTGGAGGCAAGGCGCATAGTACGCAGTCCTCATGTGTGTCGAAGTTTATTGACTTCTAGAATAGAATAGAATAGAAACGAATGCCCCGCTTAATCGGATAATATTGTTACAAATCTTGTAAATAGTTGTTGTGTTTCCTGCCTTGCACCATTTTTGGTGAGGAATCGCTTGGTGTCACTACTTTTGGTTTTATCTGGCGACATGTTGCAAAAGTATCTGAAGATATCACTTTTACCATTTGTATACCGACCCTGTAACATTTTGTAATTTTTGCACTTCCCCTAATTTAATAAGCATGAAGACATTTTCGTGCTGAGTTGCAATATTGTGGGTTTTTCTTTTTATCTCTAGAATTTTCTTGAATGGATTATTTAAGTTTGTGAACGAATAGAACACTCCGGATTTTGCTGGAATGTTGTAGAAATATCCTTCCGAGTATAAATAGCTGTCCTACTGCTTTGAACGCAATTTTTCAGATTTGATTTCTGGGAGAGTTGTTTTATTCGCTTGGGTGAATGTTTGTTTTGCTTTTGTAATTTCTTAATTACTGTTTTCGTTAGATACGTGGTGCTGAGTTACTGTTGAGAGTACAGTGTACAGTTTGCTATCTAATTGCTGGATGTTTAGTAATTGTTTCCTGCTTCTATTGTAAATAAGGGTACATAATTGTAAATAAATTTATTGTTACTTCCTCAACATTGGAATGGTCCTTTAAGAAAATTGAAGGTGCTATGGACTCGTTACAATATTTCTGGGAACCGACAGTATTTTACAGATGGCCTTTTATTGAACAACACGTGAAAGACTGGTAAATTGCTAACTATACTAATACCGAAAGAAAGTGACAAAATTTTGTGATGAGGAACTTTTAATATTCTTGTTTTTGATTGACAAAACTCCGGCAAACAATAACATGATTCATAGACTGCTGTATTTCTACCGACCTATAAGAAATGAAACCAACGGCATGATTTTACTTCACATTGTTTTAGTACTATCATGTCTGAGCACATAGGCACCCACGAGGGAGGGGGGGCGGGCTCATGAAATTATTACATACATGGAATTGAAAGTTGGAAATAATTATTTCCAGGATTTCATGCTATTTTTTCAGTAAAAATACAAAAAGCATTTCTTCTTCATCCATCCAATGAATAAGTCATTAAAAATGTCAAATTTTAATAACTCTAAGCGGCACTGAAATTGTTTTCCATGAGGAAAATAACTCAGTCCCCACCTAAAAGTTTGCATTTGAGCGCCCATGGCTGAACGTTAAATTTCACCTTAATACACAGTCTCAATAATTAGACTTGGTGCAAATTACTTCGAGCTCCGGGGTTTGCACCCCGAAGCGTTTCTTTCTTTTCTGAACTTTGAATGAGCAGCTAAATGAGATGCTAAAATTTTACGTAAGTTGCCTGTTGTTAAGTGTATGAAAGTTTTTCTGTTACACCCCTTAACATTCTATGCTTCTTTCGTTCCTTTCCCTTTTTTTTTCCAAGATGAAGTTCGCTCCGATTTTCTAAATTACAGTGAACTCTAACTTATACACCGCCTCATTTATGCGCCATTTTCACTTATGCTACGATTTTAAATGGTCTCAGCACATTTCATAGCAAAATAATGATAGTATCAATCGTTTATGCGTCGCTCTAAAGATAAATATTTCACTAATGCGCCAAATTTTCCGTAAAATGTAAACGAAAAATTATTATTTATTTAAAAAATAAGCATTTTTCTTCACTTTCCCCTTTAATCCTTCGCCTATTGCTCACGGAAGGCATTTTTTCCGCATAAACTAGAGTTCGGAGAGGAACAATTACGTATTATGGATCGTTTTAAAAGGAGCAGTTTGTAATTAGGTATGCAACATTCTTTTTTTCTCTTTATCACTGTAGTTACGTTTCAGTAATTGCCAAACCGTAGTAATATACCCCTTGTCTATAGAAACATTTTTATTCATTCTCTCATTAGAATCTATGTTGCGTTTTAGTCCTTTAAATAGGCTTGTTCACTTATACGTTTCTTTCACTTATGCGCCTTTTCTGTTGGTCTCTTGGGCCGGCGCATAAGTGAGAGTTCACTGTAATTAGGACATGAGATACAAAGTTTTTACCTAAGAGAGTCTTAGGTCAAGCCCAATATAAGAAAGGAGTGAAAAAGCAAAATGTTACTAGCGACCGCACATATTTGGAAATGAGCTTTCAAACATACAAAGCTGCCTCTTTCCGATACCCTCAGAAGCTTCTAAGCTGTAGCTTGGTACAAGTTAGATTGAAGAATGTGGAAGAGCTGTTCTTCGAAAATTTTCTTTTCATTATTTTATAATGCATAATTTCATGAAATAATGCTTGATTTTGTAATACATAATTTCATCAAATTATGCATATATAATTTTGTAATGCATAATTTCATCAAGTATTTTTTCTCTACCGGTAGGAGCGGTATTTTAATACCGTTCTAATTATAATGAGCTCTTTTCTTAAATTATATTTTCTACAGTTTGGGGGAGGGGGGCGCTCGATTTTCATTTTTAAAAAATTGCGACGCGTAATTTGATCAGGAATGTTCTTAATAGATGAATGAAATCTTCGAGAACCAAATAAGATAGCGCAGTAATCTTCGGGATTGGTGAGCGGTAACGAGTAAGGGGCTCAGCCCTCTACTAATGCAAAAAAAAAAGATGAACATTTTGAAAGTGTTCATTTTTTCAAGCAAGACCGAGTTCTTACATTTTTCCGTTTTGAACCTGAAACGTCGTGTAGACCCTCTTTCGGATTGGCAGTCTGCCAACGTCTTGCCTTTCGATGCTCCATCAGCTCGAACCTGCTCATGTCCAATCTAGGGGGCACATATGTGACACATGTTGGCGAAAGAGCACACACGAACACACATGGCAACGCCCATTCGCTTTCACACACATCGCTATTTTTGCGTCATTCCGAAAAATATAACTTTTATTCTAGATGTTAAAATTCAAATTCATTCTTCGTCATTCTTTTTCTTTTGTATAAAAAAAACTTTTTAAAGCTAAGAGGTAAAAACTTTGAAAACCGGTCAAATTTTCCCGCGGACCGGTTCCGGTCCGCCTAATCAGTGGTTAAGGCAGGAATTCAAGTGAAACAGGCGATCGCAAATTACAATCGCTACTAGAAATGAATTACATTAGAACGTTTCTTGATAAAAACATCGTGACGTTTGCCTATGAAAAACTAGCTAGATAAAACGTCACAGCCTACTTGGCGAATAAGAGGAGATCACTGACTGCTTGTGAGCTCTTATTGACTCCACCCGTAGTGACGTCAGTGCCAAGTTAAGTTGATGATAATATAATTCACTTCCAGTAGCGATTGCAATTCGAAGCGATTGCAATGGTGTTTCACTTGAATCCCCGCCTAAGAGTCGCTGAGTTGAAGAATAATTTAAAAACATCAATTTTACAGTTGAAGTTCGCTTTTTTTTTTAATTTTTTTTTTTTTTTTTTAATTTTTCAAAATTCCACTCCATTCTCCAAAAACCAAATGTGTCTTTTCTGAGTGACTATATTCTAACAGAGGGAGAGAAAGAGAGAGAGAAAGTGCAGATTAATTGAAGAGGTCTTTGGTCCTCGCATTCTTTTGCAGTGAAAATGATAGTTCATTGGCTCCACTTTCATTGAAATTTGGCAGATAGTGTCACTAGGATTTGATGACACGTACCAGTGACAAAGAAACAAAACCGCGTTTGATGCTGGTGGGTGGACCTTTGAAGAAGGCTGTGGAAAGTGCATGCCCTGACTGCTGCCTGCGAGCAGGATGATCTCTGTGTTTATTTATTTTTCTTAAAAATGCAATTTTGTGGCAGGTTTATCTGTAAAAACGTTTTGTTCACGGTCCTCTACGGTATCCTGCGAGTAACTTTATGTATAAAAAGTGACATAATGCTGGTGGGCTAAAATAAAAACTAGATTTTTTTCATTAGATGTTTGTTTGAGTCCCGATTAGTATTTCCATTAGAGCAGGACTACTAACTTCAAATTTTTTTCCCTAAATGAGCTCGTTTCCTTTCAATTTATCGTTTGCGAGCTAATTTGATTCATAAAATTTACAATTTGACTTCATGATACCTCCTTTGGTGGGAAAAATCATTCCATTCATCACATTTTTACACTTGCAGTGGTGAGGCCTCCGTGGTGACTGGCAGAAAGTGCTCGCTATGACAACTGCCAGAACAAAGTCAGTAGAACTCGTGGGTTCGAGTACCACTGGTTTTCAGAGTGATATTACATTCTCTTTTTGAGATATTAATCTTTTTTTTTTTGGGGGGGGGGGTATTCGCTCGGAGGCAAGACATATTCGCAGTCCTTTTTTTGATGCAGATGAAACTGTACAGCTTCTTGAATAGTTTAAGTGTGCTTGCAGTTCGATTGTCTGTTGGTTTATGTTTAAAATTATTAAAGCAGAATAAATACAATCAAACCTCGTTATTTCGAGCACGCTTAAAACGAATTACTGCGAGAAAAATGAATAACATTTTTTTGATCCCAACCCTTTGGTTTTGTAACAGTTCAGACGAACTGATTGAAAGGTCCCTCTTCGAGTTCTTTTTAACGAAGTTTGACTGTAGATAGTTTCGAACATCATTCGAAACCAAACCAACATATATTTATCTCTCTAATCAGTTTTAGCTCTCAAATAAATAAACAAAGTTACAGATTTGGCAAAATCTAATGCCAACTGTAGTGTGGGCGTCCTTTTGACTCATCCTCCATCCCTCTTTTGACTTCTTTCCAGTTCTAATTTTTACTACTGGACGATACTGATTATCGGTATCGGATACCGGCACATCCCTACTTGGTCTGCTATTTTGTGACACAAAGTTGATTGTCACAAATTGTATCTCAAATTTTCAAATTTGCCACTTAATTTTTAAAAATATTGATGCTATTATAAGGAAATATAGATCATCTGACATAACTGTGAAGAATATCAACGATCAGAATTCCGGCTCATGTTGTTTTTCATTCCATTTTATATTGACAGTTTTGATAAGAATTAATTGGGTGTATCATGTCTAGTATTGCAGTAAGTTTAGCATTTTGAATACATTTATATACTCACTTCCAATATTTACGGTAATGTGATTTCATTTTCTGTCATTCATAAAAAATGGTTTGTTTTATCGTGTAATGACTCGTCCGCATGTTTACAATGCCCAAGTTAAAAGGTAATTAGTTTGATGACATTTGAGGACAAATATGGTCATTAAATATTATATTGACGATATATTGCCGACAAGTTTCAATTTTTTGTGACTGTCTCCTTCTTTTTCTCTACTATTTTTCTAATCTGGTAACCGGAAACGTGGACATTTAAAACTTTACTAGTATTTACTTCGCATATTTTTGCTAGTTTAAACATGTCTTTTGTTTGTTTGTGTTCTTATTTTGTTATTTTTCAGATCAAGAATGCTTAATATAAAGTAGTTTTTGCGTTTATTTTACATAATTTGTTAAAAATAAAATTTAGATGTAGTGATGAATTTCATTTCTTAAATCTGCATTTAGTTTTCAGTTTGATAACTTTATAAAGTACATGACGGAAAGTGGAGTGGCATTTTTGCTAACTATCCAAAAATATAGTTTTTAATGCAAATTTATTATTGATGACAATTTGTTGATGCTGCCTAGGTCCCATCTTAATGAATTTTAAACACGCTTGTGTTTCTGGTTGCAATTGGAAAAAAAAGGCATTCACATTTTTCAGCTCGTACTTTTTATTAATTTGACTTATTTGAGTTTTTTTTTTTTGCTGATGTAACCTAATTTTCACTTAAACAAACGCAGGTGCAATTTATTGTTGCATTTTTTACGTTTTTTTTAAAGCATGACAAGTGAACTTATTGTGTAAATAATTCTCATTTTCTGATGACCTTAAAATCAGAAGTGTGGCAGTGTAGAATTATTTGAATATTCCAGTTTTCAGCCATTTACCTGAAAACTTTAAACAAAATGTCATTTAAAATTCAAAAACAAAGCACCTGGAATAGTTAAATTAACTTGTCAGACTTTGAAAATTTCGATCGGTGTCGCCGTTGCAATCATAATCTTATGTGCAACTTTCACATTTTAAGGCTGGTCTCTCTTTGTTAAGTTTTTTAAGTTAGAATCATAAATTATTTGTAGTAAAAACTTAGCAATAGAGAGAGAAGGCACTAAATATGAATTCAGATCAATAGAAGGGAAAATAAAATGCACATGTTACTAAAATTCCTGTCCTGAAGTTGAAAATCGCATTCTTTATTGAAAATTGAATTTCTAGACTTCGAACTGTCTTGAATTTTAGTGCTACATTTTCACTTGTCTATAAAAATTAGACGTTATTGACATGCAAAAAGCTTGAATTGTTAAAAAGAAAGGTTTTGAATTTTTCCTTATTATTGTCATTATTTTCCTGAAAATATCAACTAAAGCTTTGGTTCAAATATGGCAGCCCTGCAACAAAGGGCACTTAGATGGGAATTCACTGGAGTCACTGTAAAACCTCATAAAGTGGCCTTACTTGGAAAATGTGTGTCAATTTGGGGTATTTGAAGACAATTAGCGCAGTTTTTTTAAAAGTTGCTTAATGTCTCTTTCTCATGTTTGTTGTTTTTGTTTTGTTGTCAAGTGTGTGTTTTTTAAAACAAATACTAAGCAAAGAGTGGGTGACATTGCCTTGTAAGTGGTTGGACTTCTTATTATTAACATAATAACAGATATGTTATTTTCAGTATTTATGCTGAATTCAGTAATTTTTCAACTAATAAAATACTGATTGCTGAAAAAAAGAGGACATTGCAGGGTAAATTAAACATCTGCCAGTTAATTTTATGTATCCGATTATAAAAGTGCTATATTCAGACAAAAACTCATGGATCAGCTTCCAGGTGTACTTACTAATAATGTGTCTGTTCACACAGCCGTGAAATTTCAGTATTTTTCATCCTATTTGAATCATATGTCTGATAAAAGACAGCACAAGAAAAATTTACAGCACAAAGAGAGGAAACAACACCCAAGTCGCCGGCGGGAATCGAACCCGCATCCTTTTGCTTTCGAGGCAAAGCTTCTACCTATGAGCCACCGAGACCGCTCTCTTTCTCATTAAATGCAAACACGCTCATATTTCATCATTCGGTAAAATTCAGTTTCATTTGGCAAACTGAGAATTCGACCTTGCTGAAAATTTATGTTTGGGCCTGCCTGTGAAAAAGAAAAAAGGTTCAAAAGAAATCTAAAGAAAACTCTGAACTTTGTCATTTTTAAAATTAGAACGTTACGTACTGAGTCTAGGACATTTTCTGGTACTTGCGTATTATCTCCACTGCAACTACAGCTATGGCAGTGAAAATAGATTTGGCGATTTATTTGGCAGATTTGTTTTGGCGGCTGATGCTCGCACCTGCATGCAGTTATCTAATCGCGAAGTAAACCCCAAATCTGTTTTGACAGCCAGACCTGTAGCTACGGTGGAGTTAGTACATAAGT
>JAXGGA010016094.1:0-27480 GCA_038373865.1 Uloborus plumipes | reverse complement strand
TTTGTTAAATATAAATAAAGAATAAAATGTTCTCGTGAATGAAAAATTTTTGTTACAAAAAAAACATCGTCTGCCAAAAAATAATAATAATAATAATAATAATAATAATAATAATAATAAATAAAATAAAACAAATGAATAAATAAACAAAAAATCGTCTGCACAGTCAGTAATTTTTTTTCTGAGCCTGCATTTCCGCCATGTTTGCGGAGTCGGAGTTGGAATCAGAGTCCTCACAGAAGATTACTCAGAAAAGTACATTACAAACATTATTTATCAAAACCATTTTCTTACAAAGTTAGTTTGAAGGAAATCCGACTTTAAGTTCAGGATCAACATTCAATTTAAATTCCCCGTAGACGCTAATGTTAATTTTTTTTTCTGAACGGTTCAATATTGAACGAAAAATGGTTCAAATCAAAAAGCGAAATATGGGAGTGTATGGGAAAGCCTCTCCGAGATCTTTCAAACAAAAAAAAGTTTATTCCATTCGGACGGTTTACTCAAAAGTTATTAGGTGGGGAAAGGTTGCTTGAACGGTTCAATGTTGAAGGAAAAAGTGTTCAAATTGAAAATTTAAATACGGTAATGAAGTATCCTTGCTGAGATCCTTCGAACAAAAAAAAGTTTATTTAAATCGGACTGTTCACTCAAAAGATATTAGGGGTGACAGCTTGATTGAGCGGTTCAATGTTGAACGAAAAATTGTTCAAATCGAAAATGTAGATACGGGAATGAAGTATCCTTGAAAAGATCTTTCGAACAAAAAAAAGTTTGTTCAAATCGGATTGTTCACTCAAAAGTTAGCATCGCGGGACCGGTTGTTTGAACGGTTCAAAGTTGAACCAAAAATTGTCCAAATCGAAAAATCAAATATGGGAATGAGCTGCACTCGCTGAGATCTTTCGAACAAAAAAAAAATTATTCCATTCGGACGGTTCACTCAAAAGTTATTAGGTGGAGAAAGGTTGCTTAAACGGTTCAATGTTGAACCAAAAGTGTTCAAATTGAAAATTTAAATACGGTAATAAAGTATCCTTGCCGAGATGCTTCAAACAAAAAAAAGTTTGTTTAAATCGGACTGTTCATTCAAAAGTTATTAGGGGTGACAGCTTGATTGAGCGGTTCAATGTTGAACGAAAAATTGTACAAATCGGAAATCTAAATACGGGAATGAAGTACCCTTGAAAAGTTCTTTCCAACAAACAAAAGTTTGTTCAAATCGGACTGTTAACTAAAAAGTTAGCATCGCGGGGCAGGTTGTTTGAACGGCTCAAAGTTGAACCAAAAATTGTTCAAATCGAAAAATCAAATATGGGAATGAGCTGTACTCGCCGAGATCTTTCCAACAAAAAAAAGTTTGTCCAAATCGGAATATTCATTCAAAAGTTATTAGGGGGGGACAGACAGACCGACCGACAGACCGACAGACCGACCGACACACAAATTCCCCATCTCAATACCCTACTTTCAAATTTTTAATTTTTCGATATTCATTTTACCTTTTTATTTTTTTAACTTGGCGATATTTTTTGGACTTGGCGATATTTTTTTTAACTTGGCGATATTTTTTGGACTTGGCGATATTTTTTAGATGCATTAAGCCAATTTTAATACTTTTTTCGTCTTTCTTTTATTTTTAACGGGAAAGTAGGCTAAAAAGTATCTTGAATAGCCAAACACGACTAATAGCGCACTTTCATTTTTTTTAAATTCCGCTGATAATAGGGAGTTTACTGTTTATCATCACTTTTAAAAATAATTTTGATAAAAAGTGCAATTATGTAAAAAAAATTCTAAATTGTAAATTTAGCAAAATCTCAATTTCTGGCGTCTTATTATGCCTCGGCACCTGGGGCGATTGCCACGCTCGCCCCTCTTTTCGATAACTCGACCTTGAAGAAACTGACTAATACTCGCGTTTCAAAATTAAATAAAACAGCTTTACCAACGCGCAAAGTTATGAGCTTTGGGCCAGTGAACTCCTAATCTAATTAGTAACTTATTAATAACTTACAAGACTCATTCGAGTTTCATTGATACAAATTATTGAAATCGGCCTACCGCCTACCAATCGTAACAATAAACGCAAAATATTTTTGAAGTCGCTTTTTCTCTATTTCCTTCAGTTTTTTGATCGTAGGAACAAGAACAAATTCAACGCCGAGAAACCTAGTCAGAAACTAGGGGCTCGGTACGGAGTAGGAGTGGTATTACTTTTATTATTTTATTTATTTATTGAGAGAGGGGGCCCGCCGACCAAACTGATACGAAACTTGACATGGCTCCAGGTGGCACTGAACATGTTGCCTAGAACAGTTCTGTGAGTTTTCCTGGTTTCCTTCTGTTCAATTCACAAATAGGTAAACACGAAAAAAAAAAAAAAGTCGTCCGTCTCAATATTGTCGAATAAGATTTTTGAGTCATTAAATATAGGGTTTAATAAATTTTAGGACAGTAAGCCTGATCCAACTGTAGGGGTCCTCTTGAATTGCGCAATCAAATTCACGGAGTTGGTATTTTCTCACCTTTTGGGTGGCGGAAGAAATTGTACAAAATGAGAAAAAGCATTGACTTTCCATCACATTGATACGAACAATTGAAACAGTGATATGGGTGATTCTACGCTATTTGAATTCAGACGGCCAATGGAAAAACTTCATGTTAAACTGATTTTATTAATGTTTTTGTATGCTTAAGCCTTACAGACTATTATCTTTTATATGGACCACCTAATTAATTCACTACAATTACTTTATTTTAGCATTTATAGCTGAAAATAGTCCTAAATGTATACTCCCCTGGCCTGTTCAAATACTAGTTTTTATACAAACATGTTCGACGTTCAATTTTTGCTAACTTGGCATAACTTTTTTTACCATAATCATACACTTACATTAACAGAGAAACATATTTCATCAGTAAACATTGAAAAAATATTTATTATTATTGTTAAAAAATACACTTTTCAACGGGCCATATCAACAGTGTCACCCTCACCTGGCGAACTTCAAAGACTGAAATTTCGCATAAAAAATGCATAAGGATGATGTTGATTGCGAATAACCAGTGTAATACTGAGTAAAGTTAAAAGCAAGCTAAGAGTTTTTAAAAAAATTCGAATATTATTGAATCGGTTCTCGTTGAAAGTGCCTCAAAGCGTACTGCGCCAGTCGCTGTATTATTTCCCCTGGTAAGTATAACTTTTTATATTTCATCGTTACATAAGTGTGCGTATGTATAATGTTATGCTTGTTGTGTGCAGACATCACGGTTTACGTGAAGTTCTGGTAAGAAGAACGCGTGATGTTGTTTTTATAGGTAATGTGTGATTTTGTCACTTCTCTGGCGTCACTCCCCTGGCAGTTTTGTTCCAAAAAAGGGTAAATATACATTAAAACTGTGTTACAAGCATAATTAATTTCATATTAGCATAATTTTTAATATTATTTGCCCCTGTGAAAGCAATTTGAATGAACGTAAATAATGCGGGAAGTATTTTTATTTGGGATCTGCGGTGCGACTTGTATGCAACATGTCGTGTTTTTAAGATTGTTTTTTTCATTTTATTACAACACGAAAAAATTTTTTGAATACAGGTTTTATAGAAATGAGTCCATACTATGATTTTACACCGAAAAATAAGTGAAATAATCGTAAATAAAACCAGAATTCTGCCAATAGTGTCACTCCCCTGGCAACGCATTTTCCCCTGGTATCGATAAACCCCCTAAAAATTGAAATTTCGTCTGGCCCTTACCACTACAATCATAAAAATAGCGGCTACTAGTGATATAATGAGTGTGAAATTAAACAGATTATTTTTTCTTTGGGGACACAAAAAACGCATTGACCGTAGAATCACCCATATAATAGAATTGTTGAATTCAATTACATTACACAAGTACTAAGATTAAATTTAAAAAAACGACCCTGATTGCCGACCTCAAGTAAAATGAACTCCACTGATCAGAAAGCATTTTAAATTTGAATATATTTCATTATTTCCGAAAGAACATGGTAAACACGGAAAACGAAATATAATCCTTACTAGTCAAATTTGCTATTCGCAAAAGCAGAATAAAGAGGGGAAATTGAAAATTCTTTTGAGAAATTCTCATTCTAAAATCCAACACAAGTATTTTAATTGTTAACAAATAGAAAGTAGAAACAGATAAACATTTAAAGTCATTGAGTTTTATTTCCCACGGCACGCCACATTTGCTAAAATCGCTATAATTCGAGATCAATATAAGATGGAAGCTCCAAATACATTCTATCAGACGCAGAAAAATTTTCTCTTTCTTTGAGTACTATTTTTTAAATTTTTCAAGTATCTTTTCACTTCTAAAATCGCTAAAACCATTTAAAATGTTTTTAATTGATATCTTCGTTAATAAATGCCGTTCGAAGGCGAGACCTAGCTAAAAACTTTCGATCGAGAGATACAGGCACGTCAAACTTATAACCCCCTTCCTTGTTGCTTCGGGGTTTAAAAAAGAAATTCTTTCAAATTATTTATTTAGTAGAACTATAATAATTGCACTTTAATCATAATCTAATAAATCTACAAAAAAAATATTATTTACAATTTTTTATTGCTGAATTAAATTTTATAAAATGACCATAGCACCTCCTTAGTCCCAAAAAGATAAATTGTCGATACAGGAGCATATTTATGTAAAATGATGATTCAGTATCATAATGAAGTGTAAAGATACTCCGGTTGCACCTGATCAATAGGGAATAATCTATAAATGATGTACAGGAAATCGCATATGGAATGCAAATGTGAAAGGCGGAAATGAATCTTTATCACTTCTTTTCTGTCCATTATGCATTTCAAAGTTTAAGTGACTAAAGTTATTTGTTGCATCCTGAAAATCATGACATATAGGTGTGCGTTTAGCTACATTCCGAAATGAAATGTAATTCGAAACCATGAACGGTTTTTATCAAACGCATTCCTATATGAACGGATTGCAGCTCTTTTTAGACCCAAAGTTTTTCTTACCCGTCTAAAACACAAAATATTTGTTGAATTGAAAATAAGTAAAAATGCATTGCTTAATTGAAAATATGCTTATATATTTGCTTCTTAATCCAGGATATTTAAACTCTGGCCTTAAATTTTGACACTTTCAATTAAAATTTGACAAGAAATGTGATGCTTTGTGGTTGGCTATAAGCGTATCGACTTCCCTTTTTGATATTTAATCAAGACTACCCTTTTTACTATTTTATTTTTTACAGAGAAATTAAGATTATAGCGAAATTGTTATTTGGTTCTATAGACTTCGCCATAAACGGGCGCGACTACATTAAAAAACAAATTAGATCGGCAAAAATTGTAAAATCTTAAGCGCTATTAAAATATTTAGATGTTAGTCAAATAATTTCTCTGTTGAAAGGAAAGTCCAATGTAATTTACCTTTTGAAAGATTCTGAAAGAATCTTGTACATTCATTCATTCAGTTAAAATAAGCAAATTGGTCAGCGTTCTACACCTACCTAAACCAGTTATTTATTTATCTGTCAGTTTAAACGAATCATACTCGTTATTGCTTTTAAGAAATATGGTACATATCCTTTTCTTCCCCTGGAAAGTTCACAAAAGATAAGTACAGTGAAATACCGTTGCAAGGGATACAACGAAATCCCGTTTCAACCGAATAAACTTTCAGTTCCGATTTAATTTTCATTATATTGCTTAAATTGCATTACAACAAAATTCCCATCACAACAAACGAAATTTACGGTTCATTGAAGTTCGTTGTATCGGGATTTCACTGTATTATGAATTCCATATTTCATTATGCATTCATTTTTTAAAGAAATTTGACGAGTCTCGCTTTTAAAGACAAAGTTTTCAAAAACATTTGCTGAACTTCAGAAAGCATTCTCTGTGTGTGTACATTTGTCGAAATATGTAAGACATATAAAACAATGAAAAATATTTTAGTAAGTATCTTGTGTCTTGAATACGATTCAGTTAAAAAGTATTTTTTTTTTCTATTTAATACTGGAAGGGAAGAAATGTCAACATTTTGCATTCGACAACATTATAAAAACGTTTATAATACTTTAAACAAATAATTCGACTTCGAATTATCCTCTGAATACTATTTATTTTCTACACACGAAGCGAGGGATGTGGATTTACTTTCAAAAGCACATTCTTAAAGCCTCAGGAAAAGAGGAGACGAGACAGCCAGCGGGGAGTGTTAATGAGGTGGCTGTAAATCTTTTCACCCCATAGTGTTTTCCCCTAGACGAAAGGAGGATCCGTGGAGAGGCGTGGCTAGTAGACGAATTCAGCTTTTTTTGGAAATATTTTCAAAAATTGGCGTCCTGTTTTGATTTAAAAATTGGTCGCACTTTTACAAACGAAGTCTCGGAAGAAAGCTGGAAATGTTTTGAGTGTCTTCTAAAAGTTAAAATTTCGATAGCGTGATTTGCTAACTTTTTATTGAGCGAAATGTGCAACGTTACCTTGTTTTTGAGGAAATTCATTTTTTGACGATTTTTTAAAAATCGAGAAATGCAAATTTCTAAAAAGTAACAAGTAAAAGACTCAGAAATAGGCTTGAAAAATACTCGAAAAAAAAATCGGAGTCAAAAACTTAAAAGGAAGTTGTAAAACCGTTAGTCAATTTTTCCCGTAGGTTAACATTGGATCTGAAGCTTTCAGACTCTGTGTGAAGAGGGGCCTTAGACATGGAACTTTTAAAAAGATTTAGAAAAACCTGAACAAAACTCGAGTAAAGAATATATAAAACTGGGAGGCAGTGAAGTGCATGATAATGTACGCTTAGCCATTCTTCTCATAAAGAACAGCGATATGATTACCGAGAACTGTTATTTTAGGATCAATTTCAGTTATCTGAAAGAGAAAAGAGTTCTTTTAGAAGATTATGTGGTTTTATTGCTGGGGTATAAGTTCAAGCTTGGTTTCTCTGTACAGAAGCAGTTAAAGCTCCGTATCATGATTTTCAGTTCACACTGCAACTGATGAATTATCGAGATGTTGATCCAAAATTAAGTGAGTTTACTCTTAAAATAATTTCAAATATCTCTAGTATTTAGCTCCTGAACCTCTATGGCTCTTTCTTTATTTGACGATAATGTTCCAATCACAGTTAAGAGAAATATGGCGCAAGTTATGTTGGAAACAGATAAAGATGAAGAACAGGAAGAAGAAGATAACCAACAAAAGAGATATATTCCGAATCAAAATAATTTTTCTTCATTTGTAAATGAGTTTTCATCTTTTGTAAGACCTGTTACACAATATTTCTTCACCCAATTTTCTATCAGTACCGATTTTCTGTACAAAGACCCTTCAACTTGAAAGGATTACCACGGTTACACAAAAGGAAAAGAAAAATTTGAAAATTAAATGCTGTGAAGAATGCAACAGAAAGAGGTGTCAAATTAATTTAGGAATATAATAATATTCTTTTAAAAGATGAAAGTGAAAAACGATTTGTTATGCAAAGCGTCGCTGAAGACTGTAAACGACGCAATACTGCCACTAAATTCTCACTTAAACGATAATGTTTAATATTTGTTTGTCCACCCTATCTTTGGAGTCTACAGAAACATTTTGACATTAAAAAACATATTCTTTCTCTCGAAAGTTTTGTATTTTTATCAAAACTGCAATTTAAGAAAAAAACAATCACGAAATTTCTGGCATTAATTGAACTTCAACTCATTTGAGGCACCCCTAGAAACTGTCCAAATGAAAAGAAATTTGGTACAGATTGTTTTTTTGTTCATTGGAACAAGATAGGGGGGTGGGAGCAAGAAAATTTTAACTTTCGAAAAACGCCATATAGCTAAGGGCCTAATATCCATCGATGCAGGTGCCAAATCAGGGACACAATTGGTCAAATTTAAAGGACTTGGAGAATGAAAAATTTAAAGCACAGAATGAAACAAAACAAGTTAAACGAAAAGCATTAGAGTAGGAAGTAATTTTTTTTAAAAAGAAGAAAATGTTTCTTCAAAAGGACATAATGGAGCCAAATGCAAAAGCTGATCAGTTGGCTGATGAGGCTGAAAAAACTCAGGACATTAACTTGTTTATGCAATCATATGAGCTAAGAAAAACACTAAGTGAAAAAGAAATTGAAATAAGTTCTTTGATATAAAATTATCAGAGAAAAGTTTGGAATTAAAAGATATGTAATGTGATTTTCAGTTTCAGATTTTTCTTTGTTTTGTTATTGCGGGAAACTTTTAGGATTTTTTACTTTTAACAGGGCACTGGGTATGTGGTGATTTCGAAAATACTTTTGAACCTTTACAATGTTCTTCATTATTTGAGTTGGTGTGATATCTTGTCCTAATAAATTCAAGTAATGTGCATTGCAGCCGTAAAATATTAGGCTGTTATCCTCTTCAAACAACTATTCTTTTGCTTTTTCCATAACTCGAGCATTATCTGTCACTACAGCTTTTACTTCACAATTGAATTCTGTTTTCGCTTTAGTAATTGCTTCTTGTACAATACTTTTATGATATTTTGCATTTTTTGTATGTGCTCCTGCTTCAACAGAGTTCAAAAAATAGGATTTTCCATCACTGTGAATGCAAGTTAGCAATAACTGGCTCATTGTGAATGTTACTCCATCCACCTTCAACTTGTTTTGACCTTCAACTTGTTGACCAGTTTGTTTTCAACATTTTGCTTCATATGATTTCTGACTTCACTTGAAATTTTATCTAAAAGTTCTCCAGCAAGAGCTTTTCGACTTGGTGCACTATATCCTGGGCGCAATGCTGTAATTAATTGTTTGAACGTATGGTGCTCCACCGTAGTAAAAGGAATATAAGAAGCATAAAAAAATTTTGCAACTAGCAAATGCAAATTTTCAGCACCACTCTTGCTTGTTTTGAAAACATAGGAATCTAATTGATGTTGAACTTTCACCGTTTTTCTTGACACCACAGGAGCATTTTCATTTTCCCTCTCATTTGATTCTGTGTTAGGGCGATTCTCTGTAAACTCGTCATTTTTCACACGAAATCTGTCCGGGCACGGTTTTTTGATATGTTCGTATAATTATAATACTATTGCTCAGAAAATGAATCTATTACTTTGGTTTGAAGTTTGTTTTTCTGATGAATCATGATAGGGGGTAATTCCCCCGCCTAGTATAACTAGGCAGGGGACTGTGTTTTTACTCTTTGTTGCGCAATATCTGCAAAACTATTGGAACATAATTAGTTACGAGACTACCTATAAATTTAGGCACAAATCGTGGACATAATAACTAATATGTTTAATAATTAAATTAATTGACATTAATAAAATCACTTCCCAGAGGACTGGTTTCGCAACGACCCTGATGCATACTTTCATCACAAATGTGGCTCTCAAACTAAGCAAAGTAGCGTTTCAACACCGTTCTCGGCGATTTCGGCAAATTCACACTGATTACTTTAAACTTCATGCCAAAAAGAATTTGCAAAAGTTATAGATTTTTCGTATTACAGCTTTGAATTTGTTGCAGGGTACTGTTTGAAAAAACTCCGGACAGAATTTACATAACAATTTTAAGTTTTTGAAATACGTTTTTTTACCTCATTTCATAAGAAAAATATAGCTTCATTATTCTATTTTTAGATATTAATTGCCAAATTTATGTAGTGTTAATAGGTTTTTTGAAATACCATCTTTAACAGTTAGACTATGGGATTGGGACAGCCAGGGGACTGTTTTTGGCGCTTAGATAATTTCTAGAAAAAAAAATTAAGTTGTTATCAATCCAAACACAATTGGGCCACAAAGTATTAATGCTTTACTTGTATTAAGAGCGATAATTACCTTGTTACACTTTATTATTTTTAAAATATTCAGTCCGGACAGCCAATTACCAGTTTACAGAGAATCGCCCGTTAGGTGGTTCAAAATTCAGAGTTCTGGAACTAGTGCCAATTTCAATTTCAAGTGCTTCATCTTTTTGCCCTTTGCAAGATGAAATGTGTTTTTTCATCCTTTCTGCTTTGCCAAGCTGAATATTGCCACAGTGTTTACATTTGGCATACCCTTTTTTTCCATCCCCCTCTGCCTTGAGAAAATGTTGCCATACATTATCTGCTGGCCTACCACCTTCATTCATTTTCAGTCTTGAAGCAAAACGGTCCACTTGTGTGAAAGCAAAATCATTTACTAATAAAACTTAACCCTCATACAGATGAAAACTACAGAACAAAATGATTCAACTATCGCACAAGAAAAAGGAAATGAGAACAGAAAAAATGTGTTATTTCCCCTATTCTGCATCAGAATACTGAAACATACACCTTATTGGTCCAATTGTATTTTGTGGGGTGGGGTGGGGGTGGAAAGAGAGAGATATTTCCTTCCCAAGAAAAGAAAAGAATAAATAAATAAAATTCTGATAAAATACAAACAAAATATTGGTTTCAGTGGTTTTATTAGCTCCACCTTGTCTAGACATCTTTTGATGATGGCACCATTTCTTTCTTTTTGTTCATGTTTCATAAAAGAAGCCTGTAATATACTTTCTTTTTCCATTTCTCCCCCCTCCCCTTCTGTTTTTTTTTTTTTTTTTTTGGAATGGATATTTGTGCTTGCATTATACTAAACTGAACTTCATCAACTTGATGGAATTTCCAAAACTGTTTTAAAATTTCCTTAGGTTATTGTACTTACAAGTAAATGACAAAAGTGAAATTTCATAATCAGACACTAAATCAGTACTGATCCTTGGAAAATATATATAAGTTTTTCTAAATATTTGCAAGCTAGGATGTTTTTTTTTTCTTGAGGAAGTATATGCACATATGAAGGGCTCGGGTGTAAAAAATTGTAACTAGCATTTCAAAAAATCAAAACTTTTTCTTTTAAATATGGATTTATTGCTTCGAGACATTACTGTAGCAAGGTTTTTCTATTTAAAAATGAAGTCGGTACATTGATTAAGTGCTGTGTGTCTCAGGTATATTTAATTACATTTTTACAAGTGATTTTTGTTTCTTTAATTTGAAACAATACGTCTTTTCGAGTTTGTCAGATACCACTATTTACGCCCGAGCCCTTCATATATATATTGTTAGAAACAAAATACACAGTATTAAAAACAAAAAATAGAAAAAATTTCTTGAATAGTGAAAAACATTTTATCATCAGTTTATTATTCTTCAATCTAAGGTTAAAAAAATTATTTGAACATCACTGAAAACATTATTGTAAAGAAACCACAAAAGACTTCAGTTTTACACATTTTGAGTTACAAATGGAGCTGAAATTATCTGCTTCAAGAGTTTTTTGACAGTACTACCAATTCCTATTTTATGAAATTTTTATGCAGTGGAGTTATGAGTAAATTTCATTTTTTTAACGTATATTAAAATTACTAATATAATTAAATATTGCCAAATTTTAATTTATTAAAACTAATTAATACTAAGAAACTAAGATGTATGCATTATCAATATTACAGCTAATAGAAATTAGTCAGCTTAAAACCCTTTTGCCATGCTTTAGACAGTTTAAGACACTTTTGGACAGTTTAGGACACTTTTGGACAGTAAAACTCACCTGTCCTGTCCAAAACCAGTTTTGGACGTCTAAAACCCCAACCCTGATACAACAGTGAAAAAAATTTAAGCTATGAATAAAAAATAAATTTTTAGTGTTTTTCTCAGGCTGCAGAACAAACAAATAGGCGTTAAAATACAAAGAAAAAAAATCAAAAGAGAATTAATTGTCCAAACTGGTTGTTTCATTTTCACAAAAATCTAACATAAAAACGTTGGCGATTGTCTGGCCAGATTTGATCACTTTTGTAGCAACTTAATTTTATAAAAATCAAATTTATTTATTATTAAAGAGAGAATTCAGTAGTGGTGTAAAAGTGTTTAAGTTGTAATTTTAAAATGTTCTCCCTCCTCACGAAAAATGTTTGAAAACATATTTCTGGAAAAAGGAAATGTAATTCTCTAAAAATATTTTTTAAAACAAAATCGACCATGAATCTAAGCTGAGCACGAATTACTTCCTACTTATCAAATCAATCTAAAATTTTATCGAAAAAAAAAATTGTGATAATTTACTCGAATATTTGCAATGAAACATTTTCGAAATTATCTGAGCAATGTGACTACAAAAATGCAATAAATGTAAAAATGAATGAGTAATTTCGAATAAACATTTCTCATTTGCTTATTATATATTTTTCTTTCTTTTGATTATTTTACATGTTAATACAGTAAATAAAGTTAATTTGGCGGGTTATTTTGATGAGGTTTTTCATGATCTAATTGCTCATTCCTTTAGTTGGGAGACTATTTTATTTTTAATGGCATAATTTAATTGTTAACTTTTTTTTAAATGTTAAGGGGTTACAGTACCTCAAAAATGACCAAAAGACGAAAAAAATTTTATTGCTTATTTCAAAAGTAAAAGTTATTTAAAACACTCAGAAAAAAATAGCATTGTTCTAACTAAATTATTTTAAAAGTTATGAGTGACTTTAGGGCATGCATGCTATGTGTTCTAATGGAAACGCAAAACTTTAAAGTGCTTTTTCTCAGTGATCAGTTTTCAGTATTTCTATGTTACTAGAAATGCTAAGGAATTTTTTCTATTAAAGATATAACTTTAAAGCAATATTTTTTGCAGTCAGGATAATATATTTAACAAAACTGTGCATTGAATAAGCGTTTTATGAATTACAAAAATTTTTAGAGCTTGTTAAACCTCAAAAACAAAATTTTCTAAGAATTTTTTACATAAAAGGTCATAAAATATTTTCAAATCAAAATATAAGAAAATGAATGCACAGATTTTTAAGGTAATCCTTGTGATCATTTCGCAAAAAGAAATTTAGAAATTAGTGCAGAAACAAAAAAGCCTTAAAATTTTTAAAAAATTGAAATTTTCTTAAATATTTTAAATTTTCAAAAAAAGTTTTCAAAATTTTTAATGTTTGAAAATAAATTATTGATTGTTAAAGAAGTGTAGAAACAAAGATTTCAAAGAATTAACTTTTTCACCTAAATTAAAGAAATTTGTTAGAAAGGTACTGTAACCCCTTTATGTAACTTTTAACTTTAAGGCATTTTTTATATAATTTTGTTAAAAGTCCATTGAAAAGATAATCTAATGTTTGTGATTGTCATCTAAGTAGTTAATATAAGGATTTGACCGAACATGGTGACATACGTTGAAATGAAAAATAATCGCCAGCATTAAAAATGGCCCGTACGGAATCATACCTTTAAAAAAGCAGACAAAATACGTATGATTTCTAATAATTTTCAAACGAAAAAGATGTAGAATACCTATCAAATAAAAGTTTTAGGTATGATACTGAGCGTTAGTATTTCTATGATAAATGTGTATTCTGCCGTGCTAGCACAAGTTGGTGTCTACAGGCGAGCTGAAGCTGAGATGTTGCTGTTTAAAGTTGTGTGCCTCCATGTATTGGATTCAGATGATTCTTTGACAAAACAAGATTTTACAAACCTCTTTGTTTTTAGCCGAGCGGGGCTCGGTCGCCCATTTACTATTGGTGAATCATAAAGGTAAAGATTTTTAGAACTCCAAAAGCCCCAACTATTAGTAACTTGATTTGCACACATCAGAGGGCAGTAAAACAACCAACTCCATCTCTTGCAAGAACTTCAAATGATTTCATTTTGATGGCTTTTTGATGGAAAAATATCCATTCGCCACATAGTGAGTGCAAAAATTTAAAATGGTTTTAAAAAATCCTGTTTTTTTTTCTTTCGTTTTTATTCTTGTTCAATAATATTTCATAAGTACGCGAATCCCAAAATAAATAGAAATATATAAACTTGAAAAAGAGATTGCTGAAAAAGTACAGGTTAACCAAAAAATTACGTAAATATATGCCAAAGTTGCAAAACATTTGACATTTAAAAGTCAATTTTTAACATTCAAGTTTGAACTAAAGGCCTAGAGCAAAGAAATATTTAAAAATATGTTATTTTTCAAAAAGGCGTTTTTTTTGGGTTTTTTTTTTTTTTTTTTTTTTCAATTTTTTTTTCATCATGGTTGTTACTATGACAATTATCAGGTTTTCTGAATCTGTCATGTGGCTGTGCTGTCAATGCTTCAAATGAATTTTGAAGCGTTTTATTTGGTTTGTGTCGGAAAAGTTTCTTGAACTTTTTCTTTCTCTCTGTGAGTCGAAAAGAAACTTTCCGAAAGGGGAAAAAAAAATTTATCATCTTTTAACACAATAAATTTAGTTCACTTGCGGGCCGCATTTGACCCGCTGGCCTCAGGTTGTGGATCCCTTAGTCACACTCGTTGAATTTGGCAGCCTTGGATGGCAAAGTCTCATGTTCAGAGAAACTTATGTGCTTGATAAGTAAAAAACTAAAATAAGACAATGTGGACATTAATGAAAATTTAAATCAGGCTGGCTGAAATTTTGTTGCATTCCTATATTCTGTCACCCAACCTGCACTTCTTTATGCATTTCATCTGGAAGGCACTCGTGATACGGATGTCACATGCCCTTTCCGTGACATCCGAAGTATGCGACATCATTTTTTTCGAAGACATTTTGAAGTTTCAATTGGTGTCACTTGCCAGGTAGCCAGGGCCGGATTAAGGGTGTCGTAGGCCCTAGGCACTCCAGCAGTGTAGGCCCCGAAAAAAAATGTTTTAACTGAAATTGACCGCTAATATTAAGTAATAATTTTGTTGTAGATATAAATCCGAAAATGTGATGATGCGGTAAGATAACATTTTATTTTGGGATTTTAATGTTTTATTTTTCATAGAGCCATTTTCAATAGCCATAATTCCAGAATTGAGTTGAATGAAGAACTAATAATTTTACTGGGGTCAAAAGTATTGGAAAAAATAGTTACAGAAATCAAAGAAGCCAAGTATTATGGAATCACTGGATTCTACACCTGACGTTAGCCATACGGATCAACTCTCCATAGTTATTAGATATGTCTCAAAAACTGCAGATATATATGAAAGATTTTTAATGTTTGTTAAAATAGAAAAACATGATGCCAAGTATCTTTTTGACACTCTAATTTCAGTTTTAGAAAATCAGGGAATAGACCCAAAATTTTGCAGATGTCAGTCTTATGACAATGCGGCTAATATGAGCGGAGTGTATTCGGGAGTACAAACTAGATTTAGGGAAATCAACAGCGCAGCCACTTGGGTACCATGTGGAGTTCATAGTCTTAATCTAGTTGGCACAGCGGCGGCAGAAAGCTGCTTAGAAGCTGTAAAACTTTTTGAAATTTTGCAATCGCTCTACAATTTCTTTGCAGCGTCCCCTCAAAGATGGTCTAAACTAAGATCTTTGGGAAGTAAAATTTCTGTAAAAAGACTTTCAGAGACCAGATGGTCAGCACGTTATGAGGCTGTAAAAACATTATGTGCCCATTATGATGATATACGTGGTATTCTTACAAATATTTCAACTAGTGAAGGTATGAAACCTACAACAGTGATCAGGGATGAAAATCTTCCGCGGATCCGCGTTTTTCCGCTTTTTGTATATTTTCTTAATTTCCGCGTTTTTAGGTTTTGAAAACGTGGTTCCGCGAATTCCAAAATTGCGGATCCGCGCCTTTTCTGTAAAATATTTCCTCCCTTGGATTACACTGAGAAAAACGAACTTAGTTTCCTGGAGCTTCCTAGGAACCCATCCCGATTCCTTACAATAGGTATTTCAAGGTCTCAACTATTGTTTACAATCTCTAAGTCTGATAAGGAAGAGAATCGTGTCAATGCAGTACGAACTGGTCTACCATGAGTCATAAGCTGGACAACAAGGCGCGTTATCTCAGATTCTCGGAAAGTGACTGTGGTGAACACAATTCGATGTTCTGAATGGGGGGGGGGAATCGAGAGCTGGGTGCAATGCAGCTAAAGGGTGGGGTAGCTTCTCTGTTAAAACAGCGCTATAGAATAGAATAGAATAGAATAGAATCGTCCAGCAAATCGGAAACATAGCTTGGCACTTTGCCAGAACTTTCGAACTCTGCAGTTTCTTGATTTTAGCGGCCGAAGTTTCGTCTCGGGCGGAAGGCGGGTCGAGAAGCGTTTTCGCCGGTCGGAAAAGGGGAGAACTTTTCGACCAAAGCTGGTGTAGCGAGTTTCGTGTCGAGGGCGAGAGATGGGCGGAAAACTCCCTAGTCATTCCGCCCGGAAGTTGCGTTATTCGTCTAGGCACTCAGCCGGATGTTTCGTCGCTGCTCATCGCAGCCAATCATCTTGTTGCCTATCCTCTGTCGTCAGGATCTGTTTGTTTTTATTACGTGCAGTTGAAAATTCATCGCGCAGTATGACCAACATAAATAAAATTAAAACTTCGGCCCAGCAATATGAAATCGTTGTGGATTTCTTTGGGCAGTGTAATATGTGTTAGACGTTTTAAATTCAAGGTTTGCACAACACTAGCAGTACCCGCACAGCGATGCCCGTGCAATAAATTTGAAAGAAGTCAACTGAATAAATTTAAATTTACTCCAACCTTCTAAAGTAAAATTATCATGTTCTTTAATTCAAATGTGCTCCACAACCTTTTAAATTCCACTAAAAGTCCTGTTAAAGTTTAAAACAATTCGTCAAATAAATCAAAAAGGCATTAAGTTAAGTAAGTAACAGATTTTGATTACTCAAATTTAGTCAATTTTCAAAGCTTAATTCTAAGCGCAAATTTAAACCACTATGTAACTTCAGGGGCGAAAGAGAAGTTTGTCTGGAAAATGGACGGGAGGATACTTAAGGAGATTAAAAGATTTACCTAACTATGTTCAAAATGTCATTAGTTGTGAAGAAGTCGAACAATATGAAAAGGAAGTTCATTTATATGTTAATGATCAAACTTTAAAATATTTAGAAGGGGTAAAAATTACAGAATGGTGGAAGAGGGTTGAAGCATCTGGCAAGTATAAATTACTCTGCAAAGTTGTTTTTCCTTTGTTGACTTGCTTCCATGGCCCTAAAGTTGAGTCAAGCTTTAGTATGATGAACAATGTCATTACACCTGGCACAAGCAATTTGAATGTTTCAACTTTCTCTGCTATTCAAACTATAAAGTATGAACTTTTGTCCCAAAATAAGACTGCACTTGAACTGTTCAAGAAAGAGGATTTCATAAGTGAACCAGTAGATAAACATCTTTGCAAAAATGTTAGAAACTCTGCCAGATTATATAAAGAAGAACAGAAGAAAAATCAGGCTGTAAAAGAAGAAAAAAAGAAAGAATTACAATTAAAAAAGGAAAAGTTGCTAACAAAAAAAGCTGCCAAAAAAATTTATGGAGATGCTGCAAAACGCCAAAGACATAAACACTTGCATAAAAATGTTAAATGTAATGCAGCAATGAAAGTAACAGACAAACCATGCTCTATTGATACTATGAATGATGAAAGCAAAAGAATTTTGGAATTAGGTAGTGTGAATTCTACAAGTAAAAAATCTGCCTGTGGTATTTTGGGTAACAAAGAAAATTTACAAACTACAATTGAAAAATCAAATGAAATTATTAGAAAGAGTAGCTCAAGAAAGAGGACACAGGACTCAAGTCCCAAAGACAAAAAAAATGAAGACTGCTAATAGAAAACAAAGTAGTAATGGTAATCAGACCATTACAGCCATGTTTCAGCAAATTATTCAGAAGAAACAACTATAATTTTAATTATTATTATGTAATTCATCATTTAATCATTATTATGCAAGGTAATTTTTTTCAGTTGCATCTTCTATGTAACTGTGCTGCAGAAAGCTGGGTTTGCTCAATAAATGTCATTTTGTAAGTATGTTGTTGAATGATTTAGCTTGTACTAAGTCTTTAGTTTTGTGGAAGTTTTAAAGCATGAGTGGTCACATTTAAAATAAAGTTTAAATTTCACCTGATTTCTGGGCCGTGGTTAAATGTAATTGACATACGTCAAAACCTTAAACAAATGCAAACTAATTTTATTTCTTGTCATATTAGCATTTCTACAAGTAAAAAAAAAATTAAAAAATATATATAATAATATTTAAAAGACATTCTTTCAATTTGCATATAATTTCGCAAAATATAAAAAAATATCGAAGCCGCGGAATTTTCCTCTTTTTTGACTTCGAGCTGTTTTCATCCCTGAGTGATTGAGGCACAAACCTTAACCCTTTGACGCAGAATTTTTATCAACGTTTTTATCATACTTTGTTGATTATTATGTATTAATTAATGTCAAAATAAGGGGAAAATATTATATTTAGCATTTTAATAATTTTCTGGTTATGTAATACAGCTTAAGACAACAATGTCCCTTTCTGCGTAAAAGGTAAAATATTCATTTGAAAAGGGTGTTTCGTTCTGTGGGACACCGGTGTCCCATTTCTGCTTCAAAGGGTTAATCCATCAAATGAATACTTTGGAGATGGTATTACTCACAGTTATTTGGGAAGATCTACTAAAACACGTCGATATTGTAAATAAATCTCTTCAAGAACCTGGCATCGAGTTTAACACGATGGTGCGACTTTACGACAGTTTAATTCGATATTTATCTCACTGCAGAACTGAGGACACGTATAATAGCTATTATCTTAAGGCAAAAGCCCTTGCACCAGATTCAGAATTTAAAGAATCCGAATCTAGAGTTCGTAAGAGAAAACGACAGTTCGATGAAGGGCCAGATGAGACTCCCTCTCGCAGCGCCAAAGATTCCTTTAAGATTAATGTTTTTTTTTTATTGTTCTGGATGTGCTTTGCGCTGAAATGACAAAGAGACGCACTGCGTATACCGGCCTTGATGACACATTTAGTTTTCTTACGGATAATACTGACCGAGGACACTATCAAGGTTAAGACTCAAGCTCTGGTAAAAATGTATCCGTCTGACTTAGAAGAAAACTTTGTTGATGAGTATTTGATTTTTCAAATTTGTACCCCAAAACCACCTCTATAACGGATCTCATCAAATTACAAATAAAGGATAAACTTGTGTCAAGTTTCCCAAATGTTAATATTGCATTGCGCATATACCTTTCGATATTGGGTTCGCAGAAGGAGAAAGATCATTCTCCAAGTTGAAGCTTATAAAAAATTTTATGCGTTCAACTATGGGTCAAGAGAGGACTTCGTCACTGGGCCTTCTGTGTATTGAAAGTGATGTCGCTCGCGGCATTAATTTTGAAGATATAATACACGAATTCGCTGTGTCAAAATCCCGAAAAAAGGAGTTATTTTAGGATCTACTTAGTAAACCAAACGTTTTGTATTCGTATTTTTTGTGTGTTTGTATTTACATATAATATTTTGACCTTCACTGTATAATATAAAAATGTTTATAAGTTTTTGGGGTATTTTTATTTCAATATATTTTTTTTCAAAACCCTAAGACCTTTGGTCCTCGTAGGCCCTTTGGCCTTCGTAGGCCCTAGGCACGTGCCTACTGTGCCTAATTGGTAATCTGGCCCTGCAGGTAGCTCACCTGAGAGCAAAGGTGCTTTCATTCTACTCGGTTGTGGGAGTGTTAAATCAATAAAAAGTATTTTGAGGCAGGAACGCTGTTTTCACTGCTCTGCAATGCAATTCCTTTAAGGGGAATGCTCTAAAAGAAAAACCTTTTGAAGATCAGACTGAAACGAGAAAAAATGTATGCGAAAAAAAGAATCAAACTCATATTCATCCCCCCCCTCTCTTTCAGGCAACGCCGGCTGTCAGTGGATGGAGCCGAGACGGACAGTCACGGAAGAACCGCGCTGCACAGGGCGGCAGAGAGCGGAGATGTGACGACGGTTCGAGCGCTGCTGGAGGCGGGAAGCGATCCCCGGGCCACGGATCACGTCGGACAGACGCCCCTCCACAAAGCCCTGTGGGGGGAAAGAAAGGCCGCTGCCGAAGTCCTCGCCGATGCTGACTGCCGGAACGACGTCCTGGATGCAAAGGGTTGCACGCCCCTGGATTATGCCGCAATGGTGGGTTACGTGCGTGTGGCGCAAAAGCTGTTGGCCGGCGAGGTGCGACTGAATCCGTTGTACTACGCCCTGCATAAAGGACACTTCGACGTCGTGAGAGCGATCCTGGCCGCCTGCGACTGTCAGGACGTCGCCATTGACTGGGCGGAGATGAAGCTGCTCCCCCCGGACCGGACGGAGCTCGGCATCCGGCTGCTCTCCGAGTGCGAGGACGAGATGCGGAGGATGAGGGAGGCCCGGGAGTGCGGGGCGTCTCTCTACGACGTCGCCCGGCGCCACTCGAGCCGGGTCGCCCCGCGCCTCCCGCTGGAGGGCGTCCGGCGCCTCCTGCGGGGCGGCCACCTGCGGGCGCAGTTCTCCTTCTGCGGCCTCCTCATCGCCCCCTGCTGGGGCGACTCGAAGAGAGGAGGCGCCTCGCCGACGCTTGCCTCAAGCGCCTCTCCCTGCTGCTACCTCCCCTCTGCGCCGGCGTCGTAGTCCTTCACCTCAGCGACGACGACCTGCGCACCTTGCTCCGCGCATACGATGGTGAGCCCTGAGTGCCGCCCGGGGTATATTAATGGTCACTTTCAATAATACTAATAAAAACATGTTGAATATTCGAATAAGTGTTTTATTTCATAATACTGACATCAGACAAAAAAACAAAACTGAAAATATTCATGAGCTCATTCATACTTAATAATATTTTTGTGTAAAAAAAAAAATCCGCGACTTTTGAACTTCACAAGGCGAGTGCTCTAAGAGGTAAACACATATTTAATTCTTAAACAATATCGGTACTATATCAATACAAGTTTTGAAGTCGGAGTAAAAACACTAAATAGAATTAGACAACTATAATTTAGCTATAAATATCAATGAATCCGAACTCTTTAATCGCAGTCGCGTACACTACTTTGTCAACTACATAGTTATGTAATGGTACAAATTTCAGCCCTTAATTTTCAATGGTTTCGCTAAAATGTAGTTAAACATCAATTACCTATAGTTTTTGCACTGACATCAAGACATAAGTTGAAATGTAGTATCGATGGTGCTCAAAGAATAAAAAACATTTTTTACTCTGTAGAGCACTTGCCGAGTAAAGTTCTAAAGTCGGTTCTTTTTTTTTTTTCAAAATATTTTTATTTTATTCTTTTTAGTGTAAATGTACTTCAGAAACAAGGTAAAGTTTCCATTGCGAAACTTCATCAAATTTTCTTAGGCAGGGATTCAAGTGAAACAGGCCATCGCAGATTACAATCACTACTGGAAATGAATTACATTAGAACTTTTCTTGATAAAAACATCGTGACGTCAGCGTGACGTTTGCCTATGAAAAACGAGCTAGATAAAACGTCACAGCCTACTTGGCGAATAAGAGGAGATCGCTAAGTGCTTGTGAGCTCTTATTGGCTCCACCCGTAATGACGTCATGCCAAGTTAAGTTGATGATAATGTAATTCACTTCCAGTAGCGATTGCAATTCGAAGCGATCGCAGTGCTGTTTTACTTGAATCCCTGCCTTAGCTCCATAAAATAAAATATCAACGCGTCTAAAATTTTAAACGATGGACACTAAAAGCCATACCTTGTTGTTCTTTGGTATTTTTTGTGTACTAGTTTAATCAAAGCCATTTAAATATTAACGGCTTTTCATCTAATTTATATTTCAAAGCAATACTAGTTTCTCGCGAAAAAGTACGATATATACGTGGCCTGTAATTTTATCAGCATTAGAAATGAATTTCATCATGTACTGCAGAGAAGCCTTACATTCAAATTGTCATTATTACGTTTACTGTGATTAATATTTCTATTTTCTTAGATTTCTGCAGGATCCTGTTTATCAATCTCGGACCACGAGACCAACTAACGTTAAAACCCTTTTAAACGAAAAAAAATTTTGAAATCATTCCAGACGTCTGCAAGTAATCGTAAAAATACATAAATTATGAAAAAGACCAAAGAAATAAATTTCATTATGTACTGCAGAGAAGCCTTACATTTAACATAGTCATTAACACGATTGCTGTGATCTTGATTTCTATTCCGATCAATTTCTGCTTGTCCCGTTATCAAATCCGGATCATGAGACGATGGGACCCTTTCAAACAAAAAAAGAATATGTGAAATCGGTCCAGGCGTCTTCGAGTTTCCTTATAAAACACAAAAAAGAAAAAAAATCTCCAACAAATTGTATAATCTCCTCTGTTGAAGTCGGTTAAAGCATACTATTTATTTTATAAATCTAACCTCGTGGTTAGATTTATAAAATAAATAGTAATTATAGTAGTTTAATAAATAGTAGAAATAAAAAGTCGGTTAAAACCAGTGGTTGGAAAATCTACATTTCTTTTGTAGCGAACTACAACTATTTTGTTATTAATGTAGTTAACTACAACTACTTTTTTTTAATGTAGCGACTACAAACTACTTTTGAAATGTAGTCGCTACATTAAAAATAAATCAATAAAAAGAGTACACTGTTTGAGGATTGGCCGAAAATATTCGAAATGTGGTTTACATTAATAAATTAACTCATTTGAATATGGAATAGAACTAGAAATTGTCTGTTGGGCATGAAAATTATTTGAAGGAATATAAAAATTGTGATAACAAATAAAACAATTATATCAAACAGATAGAATGTATTTCGTCAAAATGATGTATCTAAGGATCAGCTCACATTTTTATGGTTCTTATTTCTCATTGCGGCCGCTGTTGTACTCGTACGAGATTTGGACCAGTCAGAGTCAATTAAACTTTGACTTTTCCTTCGTTCTCTTTTCTTAATATTTTTTGTTCATTCATTTATTTTTTTTTTTAATTTAAAAGTAGTTTTCAGAAATCGCTACAAACTACTATTTTTTTTGTATCGCGCTACTCACTACTCTACTTTTTTTAAAAAGTAGTGCGCTACACTACAAACTACTAAAAAATGTAGCAACTACAGTAATTGCGCTACTTCCGACCACTGGTTAAAACATACTATTTATTTAAAAAATCTAACCTTGAGGTTAATAGTCTTGGCAATTTTTGCAACTGAACTGCGTTTAATTTGCAATGCTGAAAATGAGAGACTCGAGTAACGTTTTTTTTTATTTTACTTTATTTTTATTTATTTATTTTATTCTATTTATTTTTTTTTTTTTGCAAAATCATTAAAAAATATAAACACTTTAAATGCATAAATAGCATAAGCAGAGTTGTCAGTAATTAATAATACAAGTCCCAACTTATCTTCATAGACTTGGAAGGTTTTTAAAATTGGCATGTGATGACGTTTTGAATTTAGTGTAATGGGCACATTTTTATTTCTCGAACTTTACCGCACCAAGATTGCTGCAATTTAAGATTACAGTACCTATAGACCGAGCCTGCACGGTGAAGAAAAAAAGAGGTTTGTAAACTTGTGTTTGTTTCTAAAATGTGAAGTACTTATTTAGATAAACTTGAAAAGCATTTTTAAGCCTTTGGTTGCAGTTACGCATTTAAAACAGCTGTAATTTTTTTTTACAAAACACAACCTTATTTAATCCATGCTCATCGTAAAATCACACCCAATATTATTTCATTTGGCGCGGGAGGGGTTGATGAGAATGGATGCAGAGTCCCTGTTCTCCAGTACGCATTTGGTTACAGTTGGTCTAGACTTTCACTTCACTTCACACTCCAAGGTTCCCCCTGTACATACCACAACTCGTGGTCTAACTTGGAGGGGGCCCTGAAGAGCGCTCTGTTCATTTTTGAACCAGGCCCAAGGGCCGAGCAAACCCTTGGCCCAGCATCCCCCAGAGGTACCGTTTCACTTGGAGCATTTTATGACCACGAACATTTTTAACGTCCCCCAGCCACCATTAATAAAGACGGTGGATCTTTGATCGGCTGGGCTTCCTCTATGTAATCGGCCCGGGACCCTCCGGTTAAGAGTCCGACGACTTACTGATCGGACTACCGCGGCCTAGAGTCCCTATATAGAAGCTTTGCTTCAGAGTCGCGCAATACGGAGAGCGACTTTTCCAAATGAGGTTGCTTGCAGAAAAGCGCGAGCGAGAATTGGCGCGTAATCGCTCGCTGTATTCTGTCCATTTTTCTAGTTCGCAAAACTGCTACTTTAGCCTGTTAGATTACTTGGCAAAACAACATAAGATGCGTAAAGACGTGAAGACACTTGACTTTTCCACACATTTTCGAAATATTGGGAAAATTTAAAAGCATAAATTTTTTATATTTTGCATTGTTGTAGTTCTGACTTTATGATCTTGATTTTTTTCTCAATTCATTCATCCAGGTTTCTAGATTACTTAACAAAACAACATATGATCATACGCAGTTCATACGGGGGGATCGGATGGGTGAAAGGCGGGGGAGGGGAGGGGTGTCACTAAATTTCAAAAGTAAAAGTTCTTTTCCCCTCACCTTTTTTAAGCGTACAAAATGTTGACTTTTTCATACATAGAAAGAGCTGACTTAGGTACAGTGTGTTTTACATTTTTCTCACATACTTTTATTTCATACAGATAAAAATTAAACTTTGAATTGGAAGAAGAAAGTCCACTGCATCCATCCATCTGCATGTATTGTTTTTAAGAGACGGTCATAAATATTGTCAAAATTCAACAGGAAATTTCTTCTTTTTTAGCTCCTAAGCGCCTACGCACGTGATGCGTAAAGATCCTCCCCCCCCCCACCTGCTGGTGTTTTTATGTATTCTATATTCTGTACCAAAGATATTTAAAGGAATTAGTTAGAACGTTTTTCATTTTCAGTTTGTCTGCTGAAAATGACACAAAAATTGTTTTGTTTACAGCATCATTCTTTGTAATTAAAGCAGCGCATTTCTTACATCATTGTTAATTTATTTTAGATGATCCCGTCATGTATTAGAGTGCAATTTTTACATTATTACCAATTCTTTTTATAGGAAATTTAGTGTAAATAAAAATTATAGCTTTGGGAAACAAATGAATCCACTAGGAAGCATAAAATATGGAAATAAAGAAAAAAGAACGTTTAAGAAAAAGATAGTCTCAATACCTGGTCTTTGAAACTTGAATTGGTCAGAAATAAATTCATTTCCACCATGGCTCAGAGAAAATGTGCTTTAATCTAACTTATAAAGTCTGAAATTGTATATTTTACGACTTTTGTAAACGGATAAAGAAGTAACCTTTTTTAAAAACTAAAAGGGGGGTGGCGCTATTTGGAAAAAATAAGACCTTAATAACAAAAAAAGTTCCGATGCGAAAGGATTAAGAGAACGTAAATTGAAACCCTCGCACGCGATAAAAAATTGGCGAGCGTTGCTGCTTCCAAAACCTGCCAAGCTAAGGATCCGCTTAAACGAGCATGAAAGCAAAATTAAAAGCAGTAGACTACTTTTACTGTGGTATAATTAAGTGATAATAACAAACTGAATAAATCTCTATTCTTCTCTACTAATAATAAAGCTGAAGGTTTGTCTTTCTTTCTGTCCTTCTTTCTGCCTGTCTGTTACGCGCGTAGCGCCAAAACCGTTCGGTCGATTTTCATGCCACTTGGCACAAAATTAGTTTGTAGCATGTAGTTTTGCACCTCGAAGCGATTTTTCGAAAATTCCATTTTGTTCTTTTTCTATTCAAATTCTTAGCGGAAATTCGATAAAATAGGGAAGAAATATTTCACACATTTTCAAGTCTTATGTCATTCGAAAGCTTGAAATTTTCTGCTAAAAATGATGTAAAATTGAAGTTTCTGCGAGTTATAGAAGAGCTGTAATAATTGTTTTTAGAATCCCGGAATTCAAGGCTTACCTTCAGTAAAGCAAGACAAACGATTCTAAAATGGTTTTGCTCGAGAATAAAATTTGTTTGAAAAGAGAGATGAAAAGAATTATTTTATCAACGGAAATCAACTTTTCATGTTGTTACCATGGTTACGTGTTCATACTTATTTTTGTTTCGTTATTTTTTTTCCAGCGTTGCCAGACGTAGTATTTTTGATACTGCGGTAGTATTTTTTCGGCCCAAATAAGGAGCGTAGTATTTTTCTGGCAACCCTGTTTCCAATATACTAATGATTTAATTAAAAGATTTGCCGGATTTTTTTTTTTTTCATTTTCATAGATTTCGCATTTCAGCAACATTGATTTTGGCAACGTTTGGAAACAGTAGTATTTTGTAATATTTTTTTTAGAGGAGGCGTAGTATTTTTTTGTTTCAATTCTCTGGCAATCCTGTCTTTTTCCCGGTGAAAATGCTTTGGGACCTTACTTGGCGCGTTTTCGAAAAGTCACCAAGTGGCGCGTTTTTGCGTGCCTTGCGGAATTGAAAGCTTCGAGAGAAACTACGCAAAACAGCCAGGGTTACCACGCTTGGCGCGCCTATCGCCCATTTAGCGAGAAAAGGGTACATAAGCACAGATTAACCAAATATCGTATCAATTGCGTTATTGCATCGTTCTTTTTAAAGTGTTTCATTTCGGAAAATGTATTGTTTTGTTTTTAAAGCTAGGAAATAAAACTTTCTTCTTCTTTTAAACTTTGGTAAGATTTCTGTTGGTTTCTGCGAGCAACAAAATTGTTCTTATTTTCTCTTTTAGCTTATTTTTTTGCATCTCCCCTTGGGATTGCATTCGAATGTTCAAAGGGGGTGTTTTATCCCTTTTATGGAGTAAATCAGTGTTCATTTCAATGCAGACAAAAGTGATATGAATTGGCGCGACCACTTGGCAATATATTGCCAAGCTTTTGGTCGTCAAGTATTTGCCGCCAATTTGGCGACATATCGCCAAGTTGGCGAAAAAAATTGTTTTCTTTTTTTATTTGGACTCAATTTGGCGCTATTGGCGATATTTTGCGAAAAATCCACTGAATGATGTTAAAATCGGCGATATTTAGGAGATTACTCATTGTAAAACTTTTTTTTGCATTGTTTCGTGGCAAACTAGGGATATAAATGTTTAAACTGTTATCTTGCTCACTCCAAGCACTGTTTTAGCAGTTAAGGCATCTACTAAGAAATTTGCACGTAAAATTAAGTAGCGTGGGGTCCATACCAGATTTTTATATCATACTTTGAAGGAATTATAGTTGAATTACAACTAAAATAGAGCATTTTTTCTGCTATATCAATTATTTTACAAATGAACTTTTAATTTTATACCACGGGCAAAGCCGTGCGGGTACCGCTAGTAAATATCCTAAAACACAGAAATAAACAAGTTATACACTGCTCGACATTGAAAATGCAACACCAAGAAGGAGTGGTCAGAAATTGATGAAATTCGGTAAGAAAACAGAGACAGCATGGAACAATAAGTGATATTTATTTCAAAATAAATAAGCAAAATTTGAGTGAGGGCTCAGTAAGAAGTAGGACAGCGATGCACGAAGAAACACGTCTAGGCATGGAGTCAATAAGCCTGCTCCTGAGGGATGGCACTCCATTCCCTTTCAACCATTTGCCACAGTTCGTCCTCTGAACGACAGGTTCTGCCCAATCACGTCCCACACATGTTCGATTGGTGACAAGTCAGGAGAGTATGGTGGCCATGAAAGC
>JAXGGA010016093.1:0-27483 GCA_038373865.1 Uloborus plumipes | reverse complement strand
TGTTTTTTCTTTGATTTAGTTGCGCAGGCTCTTTGGAGAAAATAAACCACTTTTGCTTCACACCCTAACAACATTTCCTGAAGAAAGTTCATCGAGCAAAAGCTGTGCTCTTAGTTTAGGATTTTTGATTTAATTTAATTATTTTGCACTAAAACTTATATATTTGTGCATAAAAAGAATGTCCAAACAATGTATTATTTGTTTTAAATTAGCATGTACATACATGACACCAAAACATGAGTTAATTAGCAAAAAATATGATTAGCTCTTTAGTATATGCTAAGCCTAACTTAAGGCGAAAAATGACCCATTTTACCCCACGCTTGTTTTAATACTATAAAAAATTCAGTTTTGCTGTTTTTTCTTCACCATTTTAGGAAGTTATTTCTGAAAATGTGCTTTATGCAGTAGGTTAAAAACTTAATGTGTATTTTCATTTAATTTTCTTTAAATCAGAAGTTTTTATGATGAAAACAGTTTAGCTTCTTTTAAGAAAAACACTTAAGCGCTAGTATCTGTAACTTTAAAGTGGAAGTTGCAGGGCAATTCCACGGTGTCGGACGTAGACTTTGTACAAAATTCAACTTTTTAAGTTCAAAATTTTCAGGGTAAAAATAAATTAATTGAACCAATTTTTTTTTTCAATACATATGCATGTAGGAACAACCAAAAAACTTTTGAAATTTCAGAAGAAAGCTTGAACTTTAAATATTAAAAAAAAAAAAACTTCATGGTGTCGGACGTAGACTCAAGGGGAACAGCAAATTCACTTACCGTGCAAAAACCCAAGATTCAGCTCAATGAACTGTTTTTAATTTTTTTGAACACTTGAATGTTTAAGATCAAAGTTGAAATATGAATAATTTTACCTTTTTCATCAAATTTATCCAAGAATAAATAGCAAAAAAAAAATTTTCCTATGGTGTCGGACGTAGAAAGTGCAAAGTAGGTAACGTCTGACATAAAATAGAGATCTTAAAAAGCTGTTTAACTTATTAATTTATTGACAACATTATATATTATGAACATAAAAAGGGAAAAATAACCAAAAAAAAATTTTTAAATATTTTCCTTAAATGTGAACTGTCCCCTGTTCGAGCTGTGGCGAAATTTTTCTCAAAACATTTTCGATGAGATAAAATACTTTGTTCTTTTTTGGCCACTTAAAGTGACCTTCAGCTTTGTACATAAGCGTTACTTCTGCTTCATCTTTGTTTAACTGGGTGATGAGTCCAGGATATAGATTGGACTCATATTTAACTAAAACCCGATCATTAAGTTGCAGATTTAAAGCTGGAGCCTCCTCCCCATCTTCAAAACTTTCATTTTCAGAGAGCTCTTCAAACAATGTTACTTCTTTTTTCGTTTCTGTTAAAGAAGTATCAGACACTATTACTTTATTTTCAGCTATTACTGTCACCCAATGTACTGAATGAATATTTGGAATAGAAAGGATTTTCTCCCAATAAGCGATCATATTTTCAGAGCTGGTATTTATTTCATATGAGAGGGTATATATTTAACCTTCACACTTGGCATTAGTTTTGATGCCAGAGTTGCGTACTCTTCTGGGGTACTGGTGGTAGTCTTTTCTGCTTTTATATGTCCCCACAGTTCTTTTCAGTGCTCCGCCAATCCCATAAACTACTTCCTTCCCGTGGGAAGTAGCAAAGAAACTCCATTCAATATTAATATTATTCTCTAGATCCCATAAATACGAATTGGAAAATAAGAACCGTTGCTTGAATTGAGAACTGGGCCCATCCGAAAATACAAGAATATTTTTAATGGATGGGTGTTCAGTGTTCCGTTGCTTCAGTAAAAAGCTCAAGAACTTACAGACTGTACGTTTTGTGTGATCCAAAGTATCGGATACAATAGAAAAACTTTGAATTGATTTTAATCTATCCAAGCATGTGCTGGAAAAATTGTGACTTGCAAGTGCACCCAATGTGCTCACTGGATTTCATTTTGGTTCATTACTGCTGCATTTTCGGTAAAATCAACTTGAAGAATGATATTTTCTGAATCAACATTAGATTTTGTCATATAAAAAGCTTCTGCCTGTTGTCTTTTGGACAGACAGAACAGCAAACAGAAGTTCAATATCTAGTTGAAAGAAGCTTGAAAAATGAAAATTCTAAAATTTCTCAAAGTTGAGATGTTTCTCCAATTCAATGAGAAGTTTAGTTGTTCCAGCAATTTATATTATGTAATATATGAATATATATATATATAATTGGGCATGCATGATATATTTAGAAAAAAATTATTAGAACTATTGTAGTCTTAAGAACCTGGTTTCAGTATTGAAAATTTCAGTGTCGGACGTAGACTTTTTCTAATAGTTAATTAAAGCAAAACTAATTTTTTGAAATTTAATTTGAGTGAATATTTTTAATTACATACAAAATCCTTATTTGCATAGAAAATAGTTTGTAAAAATATCCATTCATTTTTACGATACATTAACTTTTAGTCATTTTGGTGTCGGACGTAGACTTACAGAAGTACCTTACTTTAAAAAAATCCCAAAAATTAAATTACACAGTTTGAGTGTAATTTTATTGTACATAACTCTTCTAGAGACTCTAAAGAGCCATATTAAAGAGAGATCAGTTGAAAATTTTAATAAATAAAGTAACACACAGCCATTATCAAGTGTTAGAAAAAAAGCACACTTAAGGACTTGGGCGTAATAATCTGATTTGAAGGCTCATAACTCTAATTAATTTTGCTTTTTAAAAATTGTTTTTGCTATTTTCATACACTTAAGATAATTACCTTTCCATTGATACCAAATTTGTGAAAAAAATATGAATTTTAAAATTTGCACCTTTTTCCACTTTTCTGTGGAATTGCCCTGCACCTTATTTTACATCTGAAATGTTGCCTGGTGTCAGTAATACATAAAAATGGCAACGCAGAAAGAAAATATTATTTGCACAATTTTTAAGGAATTTTCTAAAGAGCCTGACCCATTTTACCCCGTGACCCATTTTACCCCACCTGACCCTACTTTGAATCTAGGTAGCTCCTTCCACAGTATTAAAGTTAAATATTTTAATCTTTTTTCTCCAACGTCGAGAGAAAGAAACTGAAGTTTGAATACAAAACAGGGTTCCCACGGTCCTTAAAAGTCCTTAGAAACTCCTTATTTTTCATTTTGAAAAATAAGGGCCCTTAAAAGTACTTATTTTTGATTCAAGGTCCTTAAAATTATTTTGAAGTCCTTATTTTTCACTATTTCTAGTAATTGAATGATTTGAAATTGCTAGCAAGAATGAAAAAAATATTCTTTTAGCTTTTCCTTTTTACTGCATTGGGATCCTGTGCTGAAATCTAATCATTCTCAGTGAGAACAAAGAAAACAAGTGTAAGTGGGGGGTAGTTGTCTAGAAAATACCACTCACCATTTTTAGTTTGAAAAAATATATGTATATTTATGAACTCATAGATGCTTTAATAAGGAAAAAAAAAACTTATAGCTCTACAGATTTTTTGTCCTCTTGTATTTTTCAGTCTGTAATCCATATCACAATGATTTACTTAAAAACAGTGGTGCTCAACCTAAGTTTAAAGAAGTATAGTCATTTGAAGGTTTGACATCCTTTTGAACTAGTTCCTTTAGAACAAAATGTTTTCAGAAGTAAATACTGAATTTTGCGATGAATTATTTGTCTGACGACAAAAAAAAAAAAAAAAAAAAAAAAAATTGCAGGAGCTTAAAGCTTTACTATTTTTGATCTCTAATCATATTAAAAGTTTTTCTAGATAGCATTGTAAAACATTGAAAAATAAAGAAAATTACTTACTAAAGAACTGTTATTTTCACTACTTAAGAGCAAGAATCTGAGAAACTGTCACGCCTAGCATTATAGGGTGATTCATGACCTCTCAGATTTTCTCCCCAAAATTACCAAATGTTTATTATCTTATTGAAAGACCAAATCCAGAATGTTTTGCTCTAAAGTTGAGTTGTTTAGTTTTTATGGATCCCTAAAGGTTAAGGTGCGGCATCAAAAATTAAGCGGATTTTCAAGACATGGAAGTTGCTGTGAGCTAAAACTCATACAAGGAACTGTTGAACTCCAATTTTCTTTTTGTATATGGAATATAGAAAGTTGAAACTTTACAAAAGGAATGTTAAATTTGTGGTAAGTTGTTGTCGTAAGGTCAGTGAAGGCCCTCAAGACAAGGCATTTTTGACGTTTTTTAGTGTTTTTGAAGTTTAAAAACAGCTTGTACATTTCAGTTGGCACGGCAAAAGTAGTGTTGTTTGAAAGACCAGTGTAAGCACTTTATAATAATGTATAAATAACCGAGGAAAGTTCAACGTACTTTTAGTTGCTTAAGGCCGAAATATGAAAAATGTCATATTTTACCGATATTCAAACGGTCATAACTTCCTCTGCCAACAATATATTGAAATATTTTTTTTGCCAATGTCATACTCTATTCTTTGTCTTTAGTCCTTTGAGGCGAAATGTAAAAAAAAATTTTACAAAAAATTCACAGAAAAAAATACATTTTTATAAAAAAAATTTTTACATTTCGCCTCAAAGGATAGAGTATGACATTGGCAAAAAAAATATTTCAATGTGTTATTGGCAGAGGAAGTTATGACCGTTTGAATATCGGTAAAATATGACATTTTTCATATTTCGGCATTAAGCAACTAAAAGCACGTTAAACTTTCCTCGGTTATTTATACATTATTTTAAAGTGCTTACACTGGTCTTTCAAACGACACTACTTTTGCCGTGCCAACTGAAATGTACAAGCTATTTTTGGACCTCAAAAGCGCTAAAAAACGTCAAAAATGTCTTGTTTTGAGGGCCTTCACTGACCTTACGGCAACAACTTACCACAAAGTTAACATTCATGTTGTAAAGTTTCAACCTTCTATGTTCTATATATATATATTTAAAAAATGGAGTTAAACAGTTCCTGGTAAGAGTTTTGGCTCACAGCAACTTCCATGTTTTGAAAATCCGCTTATTTTTTGCCGCACCTTCACCTTTAGGGATCCATAAAAACTAAACAACTCAACTTTAGAGCAAAACATTTTGGATTTGGTCTTTCAATAAGATAATAAACATTTGGTAATTTTTTGGAAAAAATCTGAGAGGTCATGAATCACAGGCGTGACACTCTCTCAGATTCTTGCTCTTAATTCTTATTTTATTAATACAATTTTTGCGACTATTTCTTATAAACCAGTTTCTCAATATTAGAATAATGACGTAAGCAGCTACATGAGTCAGCTTTGCAAGCTGTAGACACCACTTTAAAACTATTTTTCAACTCATGCTCCATGCATACATTTTGCCTCATTTGAACGCATTATTCATCATGCCAATTAATGCAATCAATTAAAAATACTTTGTAATTGAAGACTTGCACATTTGCGACTTAATTGCTTCTACTTGAAAATTATAATCCATTTGCATCTGCATTGATTCAAGTAAAATGTATCGTTGACTTTCACTATTGGTTATCTTAAATGTATTGAGACTTTTGGAAATAATATAACAGTTGCTCAGTTTGTTATATTTTGTCATGTTTTGAATTTTCAACTCATATTTGCAAAGCATTTCTCAGATAGTTGAAATTTTCTTTTCACAAAGCACTATTTTAGACAATTCTTGATTCCCGCCCCTTCCCCTGCAAAAATTGCATCCAGTGAGTCATGGAAAGTCATGGATTTCAAGCCCCAATTCTATCAGATACCTTTCATTTTGTAAATTGGAAACTGTGGCATATCTGTCTTAAATTTTAGCCCCTGTATATGTAGTTTAGGAAAGTGATTAATTCACTTTTACAAAATTAAGTTTTTATCTTAATTTTATCAAAATCTGAGCTATACTTCAGTAAATAGTAGTAGCATCAAATTAGAACTCCTTGTTGTGTATGAAATCCATTTCAGCATTTTTGTTTCCTTGATAAAGATAGTAAATTGATCCTTTTTTCCTCGTGTTAGCTTAATCTCCATATATTATTTCTCTAAGCCGAATCCTATACCCGGTCGAAACTCGCTCATTTCTTTATCGAATTGCAAGAAAATTTATGATTTTGAAGCTTATCCCGCGGGCTATTGACGAAAATTAGACCCACCCTCTAAAAAGTGTCGGTTCGTTTTTTATTCGAACTTCAATTTTTGGGCACAAAATTGACTCTATCTAGCGAAATAATTGTCGTATCGTCTCCATTTTGATTTCATTCGAAAGATTAAAAAAAATGCGTTCTTTAGAACGTTTCTCCGCTAGCGCCGCGTAACGAGAATCTCGAAAATCCACGTTTAAGCGACTTATAAGCGATTGAAGTTTGAAAAAGTTAAATTTTTTGCTCAACTGTCAAAATCGTTACATTGTTGTTCAAATCAATTTTAAATGCGACATTTCAAGCCAAGGCTTAGCTCGGTAAACCTTAATTGTAACTTTTATTGTTTCAAAATACTATGGTAGTTTTGCGATAACGTTATATTTAGTTTAGTAGTAGCCTTGGGTATTTGATTTTAATATAGGGTATCACTTTTGTAGTAGTTGTAAAAGTGAACGTGTCTTTGATCTCTTTGAAAAGTTGTCAGAACGACGGCAGTAGATGGCGATGTTGTGCAAATGAAGCCAATAAAAATTGTCGTATTAAATTTTAAGTTAAGAGGGTTTTTTTTTTTTTTTTTTGCGGAATTCCGCACGGGTCACCTAGTGTATTTGTAAAATACATATATTATGCTTTTTTCTGAAAAACGCAGCCTCAAAGATTCTAGTGCATCTTTGTCTCAAAGCTAGTACTTTAATGTCCAGTGTTTGATGTAAAATTGCCGCTAGTCTTGGAATTGTCGTGAAGAAGAAAAAAGTTGAGATCACAATTTTTTTATTTTGAAAATTTTTCTTAGTCTTGGGTTTGAAATGTAATGATAAATGCTTCAAAAATATTTTTTTGGGAAAAAGCTAAAGGTCAAGATTTACGGTCGCCACTCGCCACGTGGCGACCTAGTTTTCAAAAGTGGCGACCCTAAAAAATTTCAACAGTCGCCACCTTTTTTTTTTTGCTATTTTTATTTTAGATTCCAAGAAAAGAAATCCACACCAGTCCAGAGATGCATCAGTACAATAAGGCTCCCGAAAGAAATGGGAGAAGACGATGTATTGTTTAGAATTGCCCTTCATCAAACAAAGGGGAAAAACTGGGGAAGAAGTTTGTCTGGAGTTGCTGTGGGAGGTGGAAACAGGTTTCCATTTCTCCCCATGCTGGGGGGAGAGCAGGCTCCTATTTCCTCCAACAAAGAACCCCTTGCTTGACACAATTTTCTAGGAAAGAAGTTGCGTGGGGGGGGGGGGGATCGGGGAAGATCGTTTTTTGACCGGAAATACGAGTGGACATTGGACCTCGGAGTAAAAAATAACTATTGCTTTACTGAAAGAAAAAGTTAGCAATTATAATGTCCAATTCTTTTCATAGAAACAGACTGCAATGTTTTACCAATCCAAATATCTCAATTCTATCTGCATCTGACACGTTTTTTACAATACAAAAAGGAAGTACCGCATTTTCGCGTAGATAAGCCGCGGCTTATACGTGTTTAAAAGCCGAATTTTAACTCCTGCGGCTTATACGATGTAAAAGTTTTTTTTTTTTTTCAAAGTTCATGTTATGTTTAGTTTTTGCTTAAAAACAAAACAAATTAGAGTCTGACATCGAAAACCAGAACTGCAACGCCCTTGAAAAGATCTATTTTGAAAATGGTGATAGCATTTCTGCTTATTTAGATGTTATTTTATTCTCCTAGATCCGATAAGGAAGTGGAATAAATTAAGAAAAAAAAACATCAACCGATAAGGAAGTAGAATAAATTAAGAAAAAAAAACATCAACCGATAAGGAAGTGGAATAAATTAAGAAAAAAAAAACATCAACCATAACCAACGAATCCAAACGAAGAACAAATAATTTAAATTATTTTTTAAGAAAAACGTTGCCGTGAGGATAGGAAGTAGGGTTGCAGTAGAAACCAACTGGAGCAGAACAGGGTTACTATAAAGTGCAGTTATTGCCAAAATGTTGCAACGTTTTATTTATTTATAATATTGAAACACTGTTTTCAAATCAATGTTACTAATTCTTTGTCATTGTTTTTGAACGATGTCAATTCCAGTATACAGCGTAGGTGTAGATCTCGCAGATTGAATTTTTGACAAAGTTTTATGCGGCTTATACGCCGATGCGGCGTATCTGATGAAACGCATTTTTTTTCTCCCGAATTTTGCGAACTGCGGCGTATACGGTGGTGCGGCTTATCTACCGGAAAATACAGTAATCAGAAAATATCTTGATATATACAATTTAGTATATTTGAATGCATTAATAAAACCAAAGCTTTTTTTTTTTTTCAAAGAGGTTTTTGTTCTAAGCAGATACTCTTGCAACACCAGGTGCACAATCAGGGTGAAAATTTTAAAGTTAAACACAAAGCTAATGTTAAAATTACAATCCATATAACAGGGAAAAGTAGCTTAGTTTAATAGATTAGTAATAAGTTGTTTGGTGGTCCTTAGTCCAATATCACTACCCAAGGAATAACGTTATAAAATCCTTGTTGCACCCATGTTACTATAAATTTAGTATATAATGCAATAATTGAAATTTCATAAAATAAATTTCTGGAAAAGAATTATTTGGTTTTTCACTTTACAAATTGCAACCCTTTGAAAGGATAAAAAAATCTGCTGCTCTTCTTGCATCTATCCGTATGCTTTCAAGGTCTTTTCTGTACTCTAACTGATTAAATGAATTTTATAAAGAGAAAAATTAGGGGGATATATCAAATATATGAGGGAAAATTTATTTAAAGGAAAAATATTTTTGACCTACATTCCTGCTTACAATACATTGAAGAATTAATTTGAAACATTGCTATTTTCGCAAACTAATGATTAATTGAAAATTTCAATTGTTCATTAATAAGCTATGTTTTTAATATAATTGCAATTTAAAAATATATTGAACAATATATGGTTGAATACTATGAAGTTTTGCTACTTCCTCAACTTTTTGACTGAAATAGTTATTTTATAATTTAGCTATTCAAAATTATTGTTTGAATCATTAATATAGTTACAGATAGTGAAAAATCAAAGCTGTTGAATTTTATCATTTTGAAACATGCTCAACAGTGTACATTTCTCAAATTAAATTTTCAGAGCATTTGTATTTATAAAACTGTTATGCATATATTTTTTTAATTACTAATAACTGTTTTTGAAGTATTGAGATGTGTAAAAGTAGATTGATTCCTAGAGGCCACAGTCAGTGGTACTTTAGAACTCGTAACTAATTACCTTGGAAGTTCTAGGTACGCAATACTTCTTGTAACTCCATGATTGATATAATTCATATTTTTTGTTAGCATTACTTTAGTATTAGCACCTTTATAATGTTTGATAGTTCCCATCAAGAATTTTAAATAAAACATACTTAAAACATTTAAAGAGACAAATTTATATTCCACCCCCCCCCTCCCCATTCTCGTACTAGAGTGGTATTTTCAAAACTCGGTAAAACTGGTGGCCACCAAGTTTTTTGAGTCTAGTGGCCACTGGCCACTTAAAAATTTTCCAAATCTTGAGGTCTAGAAAAAGCCCATTTTTTTGTGTAACCCATAAAATTCATGCATATTTGGTGACTAAGAAATACTTTAAAAGGTCCTTAATTTTTTTGGAAAAAGGTCCGTAGGAAGTCCTTATTTTTCGTTTTGAAAAAGAAGTGGGAACCCTGCAAAAGAATGTATATGGCCAAAACTGATTTAGGAAACAGTTTTCTCTACAATCTTAAATTTAAATTATTTTACTACGGAATTAAATAAAGGATAAAATAGCGAAATTCAACTGCAAATCTTCACTCCTAACTAGCAATCCTAATTGCTTTCCTGCCAGATATTTAAAAAAACACACTGGCTCAAATTCTAAAACCTTATCAGTATTTTAAATTTATATAGCTATGCAATATTTCAATGAATGGGTAGCTTGACATCCTCTTCTTTCTCTTCGGAAAAGTTCACAAAACATTTAAGAGTTCTAACTGGTATTTCGTTGATACAATACGTTTCGTTATTTTCGTTACTACAGGGTCACCAAAAGAGTAAAATTCCTTGGCACAAGGAACTTGTGATGGATATAATCAGGGTGTAAAAAAATCAATGATTTTTTTAAAAAAATCGGATTTTTTTGATTTTTAAAAAAAAAAAATAGAAACTTCAGTTATTAATTTTATTTATGAACAACTTACCTTCAAGTTTTTAAAAATACAAAAACGCCTTTGAAGTAAAGCTTCACCAGTAAGAAACTCAGAAAAAAGTGTTAGGAGCCAATCTGAAAATAATCCTGTCTACCAGCTAAGATAAAAATCAAATGGGGCAGAAAGCTCAATCCTCACTTCATTCAGCCCCCCCCCCCTCTTTTTTTTGCTTTTGTTTTGTAAAGCTGGAATATGTTCCATTTCAGCCACTAATAAAGATTGCACCCCCCCCCCCCCCTAAGTTGCTAATGCAAGGCATGTCACACACATTCTATCATGTCATTCACCTGCCCTGCACCTACATGTATTTTCTTTATTTCACATATTAGACAACAAATAGCACTATTTGTGCATACATATTATTTGGACTGCAACCTTCCAGCATCTGTGGAAGGGGATGAGCAGGATTACTTTTCCATTTATTAGATGGAAATCAAAGCTCTAAAAGAAAATGGTAAAAATAATGAAATTGGGATTGTCCAACAGAATTTTTTAAGGATTAAAATAAAAAGCGATTTAAATCAATGATTTTTTTAAAAAAATCAATTGATTTAAATCACTGATTTAAATCAATTGATTTAACCCTTCACTGCACGATTTTTTATATTTTCATGAAAAAAATCATTTGTTACCTTTTAAATAACCCTGAGTTCAGGAAAAATGAAGAAAAAAATTAATCTTAAAAATGTGCACCAAAAATGATGTTTTAATTGTTTGTTCTATATATGGCACAAAGCACATATCATATGCTTTGTATTCCGATAAGTGTAATAATCTACAATGTTTTTGTGTCATAAGTGGTATAAACAAACTTTCCACTAAGTGTATTTAAACATTTTTGGAACAAAGGAAATAATGACTAAGCACACTTCTAACGGAAATGCAGACCCTTTTTTTAAAAAAGCAAGAACTGTAATACCTAGACTAGTGCAGCTAACTAGTACATAAAAATCGCACTAAACTGTTATAGCAATGTTCCAGAAGGGGCACAAAGCTCAATTTAACTGCATTTAAAAATCATAGGAATATATGAGGGTTTATTTGGTTTGTGCCAGATCTGGCACACCGTGCAGTGAAGGGTTAGATCATTGACACCCTGGATATAATACGACACTTTTGAAGTTTTTTCCCTAAATAACTTTCAAGTGATATAAAAAAACAATTTGTGCAACCATACCGAATTTTGTCCACTCAGGTTTCCTTAATTTAGTTTCAGAGTTAATTTTTTTGAAAATCTTATCACTTGTAGCTGAAACTATTTATCGCAAATCAAGAATCCATTCTGCAACATCAAAAGTTTCATTCGTGTTAAGGACAAATATGCATTACAAGACATTGCCTGTAACGTCACGGCTTTGACTGGATGTCCGAAGCTAACGTTATTTGTAATATTGTAGTTCCAGGCAATTTGCATGCCAGCCTCCTGACACTTGTCATCGCTCATTATATTTATCAGTGTAAAGGGCTTTTTAGTTTTTGGCAATATTTTTGAGATCGACATTATTTGCTCTATTTTAGATTTTTTTTTCAAAAAGCCTTCGCGTTTGGCCACCCCTGTCCTATATGAACATGATCTGGAGACTGTTCTGTTATTCATTTTATTTTTGTTGAGAATGTTGGTGTAAATAATTTTTTTTAATGTTTACAAAAACAAAATTTCTGTTTGAGTTAAATTTTAAAAAACTGAAGTAAATTCATTGTTGCTGTACAAATGAGTTCAAAATTCTTCGCATGTATGTTGGTCTCTTTTTAAAACATAAATTGGTACTCAGTATTCCAGTAACCAGTCTCTTCCAATTTATGTTACCAAATTTTGCCTTATCTTGCGAACTATGTTACAAGTTTTAAAGTATCAAAGTATCCTCAATCTTTGTTCTTTTCATGAAATGATGTGTCCCAAATTTAGCTTTATGCAAAGATAGTAAAATAGTAATATGAAAAATGATAATCTTATTCCTGTATTCTTCGTATTGTAGGTCAAAGTTAAAGCTCGAGAACTTCGTGGGAAGAGAAAGGATGAAGTTGAGAAGCAATTAGAGGAATTAAAACAAGAACTTGCTGCTTTAAGGATAGCTAAAGTGACTGGTGGTGCTGCTTCTAAGCTATCAAAGATGTAACTAAATCTCTTTTTCTAATACAGTAGCTTTATATTGTTATCACACCAGAGCTTATAAAATTAGATTTATAAGAAGCAGGAGTATTAATGTATTGTTTTCCTTAACTTCATCGGATGTCCCAAGAAAGAACATGGTACTTATTCCCAGACTCAGATAATATAGACGAACGCGCGAACGATGTTCGCAGAAAATTTCCTAAGTTTTCAGAGTTTTGACATTTTATTTTAAGTTTGCTATCTGCAACATGCCTTGATTCCTTTGATTGTGTGATAGTAGCTTGTAAGATATGACATATTTATTTATCATGGCATGTTAGCAGCTCATGCTAGTGACCCTACAATTACATATAACTTTATATTTTTGCTGATTTTTGCAACAGAGAGAGGACTTCTGCGTCCCCCATTTTTTTTGCAGAAAATTTTTAAAGAAATAATCTGAGTTCAGAGACAGTTTTAAATTTTATCTAGATCTGCTTATTCCGTAACAAGGATTTATGTTGTATCTTTTTACATAGCAGGTATTTGTTAGATTAAAACATGTTTTCTTGATTTTTTTTTTTTTTCAATTGTTTTGGCTTTTAGCCAAACCCTTAATAAGGGTTATGTTAAAGACACAAGCTGTTCCAAAATTCTCTAGTGTATCCTAAAGTGCAAAAACACTTTATCAATGCTTCTGTAAATAGGAAGAGTATAATACTCAATACTTAACACAGTACTTATGCTGTGTAGAACTTAAGTGAAAGTATGAAAATGTATTAAATACAAAACACGCACAGATAATATAAACACACAGATAGCATTTGCAGAAATATTTCAACATTAACAGGCAGTTTTTAGATTTGATCACAATTTCAAGTTAAAGCAGGCTTTTCTATGATTTAATTAAAAGTTCTGAATGTCTATGATAACAGCTTATGAGGCTGATAAGAGATGAGCTATGAGAAAAGCCTGATATTACATGGCTGTGTAGTTTGATAGTTTAACAATGTGATGCTTTTTGTATCAAACAATCTGTTTTTAAAAAAAATTCAGGAAAGATTTTTAAAAAAAATTAAGACAACCGATTTTTGACGTAATTTGGATTCATGATACATGTGGTCTGATTGCTTTGTTACTGGATATCTACTGACTTTTCACGTATTAAGTTAATTATTATTCTAAGTAGATGTTATATTTAGTAATGTGTCAAAGTTGTTTATTTGAGACTGAGAGTAGAGCATGAAGAAGTGCAATTGTTAATAATTGTATTTAAATTAAAAAAGAAAATATTAAAGAACATAAATTATAAATTGTGCTTATGTCAAAAATCATGTGGTAAATAATTATTTGGGATGATTTCATAAAATCAAACCATTGGGATTAAATATTGTTCAATGCAATGATGATGCTGTTGTAAATGATACATGATTGTTTAACCCTCTAAGAAGATCTGAGTGATTGAATTATCAAATGTTGGCTGCTTTCCTGTAGGAATGAAAAACTATGCTTATTTTAGATCTAAGTAAAGCAATGAGCAGTTTAAAGTAATGGTTTTTGTAATCCAAATGTAATAATTTTTATCATGTTCTGTAATTTATGCTTGTTTAGTATTTAAAAATTATAAAATATTTATGCTTCATTCAAAATTTTTTTACTTTTAACTGCATTTATTTTTCAACATGGAAAGTGAAGGATTATAATTGTGTCGTCTGGTTGCAAAACCGGCCAAATCCAAAATGGGTTTTAAAACCAGCCAAATCCTAACTATAATTTTGAATTAAAACCCTGTTCAGAAATGTTTTACTTCGCACCAAACAACCATAAGAACATAGTGCGTCCAGCTGTGTTACAAAAGAAAGACTTCTACTGATGTTTGACTCTTAAGACGTCAATTCTACTCAATCTTTATCGGAAATTCAATCACCCATAACTGCCATGATGTTGAAAATGAATGGGTACATCTGCTTTCAAACCACTCTGTTATATTGTCCTGTGGTTACTGACGGGTATAAATGCTGTGATGATAATTCTGTTCATGATAATTCTGACTGAGACATAAATCCTCTAAGAAGATCTGAGCACCCTTGAATTTGGATTCAGTCCCCCCCCCCCTCTCCCCAAATAATAGGATATCATATATTCTAATATATACAGCATGAACAATTTTAAATAAGGGGAGTGGCATAAAAAATCATTGTAAAAGACTTACAGGTCCTTCAACCAGTGAACATGAATATGTACTGGTCCGTAAACAAAACCGAAAAAATGCTATTTTGTGCCTCCTGTGACATGAATATTTCCTTGAAGTAAGTTTTGAAGAGTTGGGTAACAAGTAAATCTTGCTTAAGAGATCGCGATGAAGTGCTTAATTTTTGAGAAAAAACTTCTAAAATTATTTGTAAAATGTATTAGCTGTTGCTTGCAAGACAAAATTACTGATTTCCCATACGATTTTATACATGATTGTGCAATTGTTTAATTTTCAATGATCTGATATAAAACATTTTAATAACCATTTTTATTTGAAAAGTTTTATAACTTTCTTTTTTTTTTCAAAAGCGTTATCGGCTCATTTTGAAGCTTGCCCGTGTTTTGCCCCAATATTAAAAAATATCAGTATGCTATGATGATTCTTCTATACATGATCGTATTATGATTAAAATTCAAACCCTCTAAGAAGATCTGAGCATGTTTTAAATGGAATTAAAACATGCCTTGTTATCTTTAAACATGTGCCTCTAATTTGTAAATTTCTGTTATAACTATATTTACTTTTGCCTAATGATTATGTTTGAAAGTAGTGGCCTGACAAACTATGAGGACTACTGTTAAATGAAGGGCAGTAAAAATGTTCCTAATTTTAGGTAGTACTATCAGTTTCTTTTAAATCCCAATGATTATGTCTGAAAGTAGTGGCCTGATCAACTGTGAGGACAATTGCTTAATGAAGGGATTATACTTAGCTATCATAAGTTAATGGTTATCAAAATTTGTTCCATACTAGCCTTAATTTTTAATTTTAAGTGTTCCTTTTGAAAAATTCCTTTATTCTATTTCCAATAACTTTGCATGCAAGTAGTACCCTGACAAACTGAGAAAATTACTGTTGGGATGAACTGACTGCTTTGATTTACAGTGTAACACATTTAAAAAAGAAACATGTAGCATGAAAATTTATGAACATGAAGAGGAATAGCAATCCTGATAGTATTTTGTGCAATTTAATACATATCTTTCAACGCACAATTCTTGTAACACGAATTATTTCAGTCCCCTCAGTTATGTGTTAAGCATTTTTCACTACATGTAAAAGTGGGAATGTTTAAAATAAACTGCTAACTTTAGGAATGCCTTTGTAAATAAAAAGTCCTAATGATTATGTATGAAAGTAGTGGCCTGATAAACTGTGAGGACTGCTGTTGAATGAAAGGACTATTACTCTGCTTTAAAGAATATCCGCTGTGGCAGAAAGCTGCCGACACGGCGACATTGTCCCAGAATCAGGAGGACTGTGCAGAAAGATTTTTGTGATTAGGAAGGGGAAAAAAGCTAAGAAAAAAATAATATAAATCAGCCACCAGAAAAAAACCCTATGAATCTGTTGCATTAATTCTAACATTTTTATAAATACAGTCGACGCTCGTTATAACGACCACACGTTATAAAAACCATCCTAATATAACGACCGATGAGAAAACCCCCAACTGTATCCCAATATACTCTATATGCTACCTCTTATAGCGACCATTCATTATAAAGACCGTTTTCTGTAGGATGGAGGCGGTCGTTATATCGAGCGTCGACTGTATAAGTGTTACTGTGAGAGGGTTGTATAAAAATATTTATTGAAGAATATTCTAATCATGGATGCAAGACCTTCGGTCTCGGGACAGATTTCTGTCTTGATAAAATTGCCAAGGCGGCTTATGGGACGGGAAAAAATCTATCTCATTCCTTCACTATTTACTTCTAAAGAAAGCAAAACTGAAGGAAATATAAAATCAGATTTCTTAAAAGTACATTTTAATCATTCCAATCCGAAATTATTTGTATCAAAGCCTTTCTTTCTCTTTCTGAATAAAAGAACTGCAATGGCATAATTCCTTTGTCGGTGTTGATTCTCTTCGACCCCATCCATTCCCTTCCCTTAATTCATCAGATGTGACCTACAATTTCGTTTTTAGGATTTCGTTTTCTGTGCCTCCTCCTCTAACGTCGTCAGAAATTGCCCCACCTTATCCTAATACAGTCGGCCCTGCTTAAACGAATACTGTCGGTTCCAAGAAATATTACACAATAAAGTGGGGAACTTTAACATTACGTCTATGGCATCGGTTCCGAAATATTTTATTCGTATAAGCGGGGTATTCGTTTATCCGTTACCCGATTAAGCGGGGACGACAGTATCATTAAACATCGTCTAAAAATAGGTTTTTTGAATTAAAGTCACGACCAATCCCCCCCCCCCCTCTCGATTATTGTACTTAAAACTATGATCTTGCTGCTAAAAGTAAAATTAAGGCCCCCCACCCCAGTTTGACAATTTAATGAACAATATATGTATTTTTTTGGCTTATTTTTTTGGGTATGCATGGGGGAGGGGGGGGGGTCTCAAATATTTTCTGTCTTAGAAGCATGGCCTAGCTTGTACCCATGATTCTAATGTTGCAGAAATAAATTGGTTCTAGAAAATTTGTCACAGGAAGCTGAAAAAAATTCTGCCACAGGGAGAATAGCCAATTGTAAAAGCCTATAAAATAGTAGATATGCACCTTATTTTCAGGTTGTGTCACTTTCAGATTTTAGGAACACGTTTAAAGTTAACTTTAATCCCCAATGAACCCCCCTCCTCCCTGCTGTGTTTTTCCTGTTTTCTGGCTATGAATTGGGGGGGGGGGGACTTTCTGCAAAAAACAGTGAATGATGGGGGAAATAGGCATCATTGTACGTCAGAATCAGCCAGAAAAGCATATAATCTACTGAAGACCTGCAATGCGATTCGTATGCTAAGTCAGTGGTCGGAAGTAGCGCGCTACATTTTTTAGTAATTTGTAGTGTAGCGCACTACTTTTTAAAAAAAGTAGAGTAGTGATTAGTACGATACAAAAAAAAAAAAGATTGTAGCGATTTCTGGAAACTACTTTTAAATTGAAAAAACAAATAAATGAAAAAAATTTCAAAAAAAAAGAAAGGGAAAGAAAACATGACTTTGACTGGTGCAAACCTTGCACGAGTACACCAGAGGACGCAATGAGAAATAAAAACCATAAAAATATGAGCTGATCTTAGATACATCATTTTGAAGAAATACATTCTACCTGTTTGATATCATTAGTTTATTTGGCATCATAATTTTTATATTCCTTAAAATAATTTTAAATATTCCCTGAAGAGAAATTTAAAAAATTGACGGTTGAATTCTTTCAACTTCTGAATCCTTTCTCAGGGACCGCACTAACAGTTTTAAGTTGTTAGCCAGTAAATTAGCCAAACTTTAAAAGTCTTAGCCAAATTTCAAAAGTTTTAGTAAAGAATTGAAATTATTTTTCTTTCCTAATACAGTACATATAATGTTTCTCCCCCAGTGAAGATTTCTGAGAATTTTCGTTCGCCAACACTTTAGCCCAGTGGTTCTCAACGGGGGCGATACCGCCCCCTAGTGGGCGGTGGAACGAAGTTGAGGGGCGGTGAATCTCTTTTGGGCAGCAGGGGGGCGGTGGACATATTTTGGGCGGTAAGGGGGCGGTGGGTATATTTTAAAGTTTGTTTGAGAGAATATGTTTTGGGCGGGCGATAGGAAACTCTTTTCCCATAGATCGGTAAGGATAGCTTAAAAAAATATTGCTGGGGTTATCTCCCGAACCCTGATACTTCTCCTAACGTCATCAAATAGCAAATCAGTCAAAATTTGCCAATAACACTTAAATTTCAAAAAGTTTTTGGAGGTGGGTCTCCACTTTCGTAGGGTAACTATCTAAAAAGCCTTAAAATTGTGTTTTATTGATGTCCATTTAGAAATTTCTCAAGGAAGAGTCCCAATTTTCTCCCTCCTCTCTGCTCCCGTAACTTTTATAGCCAAACATAGCTTAATATTGCGTTTTGGAAACTTCACCTTTAAAAAACTTCCAGGGTAAAGATCCAGAACCATCCATTTCTTTCCCAAGCATAACCACATATAGATGCAAATTTTGTTTTTAGACACATCTGTTGAAGAGGACCTTTTGGAAACCATCATTTTCAAAAAACAGCCTAGTGATTTTTTCAAAAATGATTACGGAAGGGAATCTCGAACTACCCGCTTACTCTCTTCCCAATCATGACCAAAAAGAGCTTAGAATTGCGTATTTTGGTAGTCGGTTTCTAAAAATTTCTAGAAGAGCGCCACCAGACTTGACCGACCTTTTGTGTTGTAAGAGCATTGCTGTAACAACAATACAGTTGCGTTTTTAAGAGTACAATTCGAAAAAATTTCCGCAGAAAATTCCCGAACCTTTACAATTCCTTCAACCTCAACAGAAATTGTTTGAATTCAAGGTTTTAAGACTTCAATTTCAGAGAACACCGGAAGGAGCTTTGACTCTCTTATTTGACTAAAATTAGCCTTAAAAGAACTTTCGATTTTGAAAAAACTTCATGAAGTTTTTCACTCTTGTTACCAAAACTTACCTAAAATTGCGTCAAGTGATGTCTCCAAAGGCATACTATAATTGCGTTACTAGGACTTTTTGCATTCCTATCTAACCTTCAAATATATGAAATACTCAAAGAATTTCTCTGAACTGAACTTATTTTATAATTTGTAAATTTCAGTTATTTCATTTTTTCCCTCCAATTAAAACTTGATTTATAATCTTTCAGGATGACATATGTACGGGTGGTAGTTTCAAGTCTTTGTCTCGACTGCAAAAAATCGAAAGACAGGCTTTGTTATTGCCATAAATGAGGGATGCGTATTGCATAGTTGCAAGTAAATAAGAACAACACGATTTGAGATTGGATTTTTTGGGGAACTACTTGAACGCAGTGCATTTTTCAAAGTATATTGGTTTTCAAAAGAAAAAAAATGTTGAAAACAACGTATTTTTATTTTAAACCTTTTTGTTCTTATTTACGTTCAAAATGTGTCACTCATTTAATGGAACTATTCGGGGCACTTGGTTGATTATTTGACACAGTTTTTTGGCGAAAAATATTGATTGCTTTAAAAAAAAAATATCTTATGCTTGAAAAGTTTTTACTCATAGTTTATTTTCAATCATCTATTTGAGCAAAATTATTAAGTTAAACCGGTCAAGAAAACTACTTTTCCTTCTCCCCCTCTCCGTTTCACGCTCTTCAGGCAAAGGGGGCATTGAAACATTTTTCAGTCTTAAAGGGGGCGGTAGCTGAAAAAAGGTTGAGAACCATTGCTTTAGCCTCATCAGAATTTCTTTCGCCGAATTTTCGATTTTATCGCATTTGGCGAGGTGGCGAATGCTTAGCGCAGTCCCTGCTGTCTTGTGACAAATATTCATAAAAATTGTAAAAAAAAAATCTAAGAAGGACAAATTTTAGCAAAAAATAAATAATTCAGAATTCCTAGTTCTATTCCATATTCAAATGAGTTAATTTATACATATAAACCCCTTTTCGATTCTTTTCAGTCAATCCTCCCAAATGGTGTATGCTTTTTATTTATTTATTTTTAAAAAAATATCGAAGTAGCGACTATAATTCAAAAGTAAAAAAAAAGTAGTTGTAGTTAACTACATTTATAAGAATGTAGTTGTTGTTCGCTATAAAAGAAATATAGTTTTTCCAACCACTGTGCTAAGTGCAACCCTCGCAAGATGGCTTTTAAAAAATTTTTTTGCAGTGTGAGGGTTTTTTCGCACATGGGGTCGTAGTAGCAACTCTTATACTCCGATTTTCTGCTGATTTTTTTTTTTTTTTTTTTTGAATTTCTTTTTTACGAATCAAAATAAAAAATTTTTTAATAAATATTTTTGAATTTTTTCAGGGAGTATACACTCTTCTCCCGAGTATCCCCCAAGACTTACGGCTTTGAGCCTTGCTTGCCATCTACAATAATGTTAGCAGTTGATATAATGCTCTTTTCCTCTCCAAATGGAAATAGTAGCCCAGAAATTAAAAAAAACAGAAGTGCTTTAAAAAAATTGGTTTATGTAGGGGAAAACTGTAGTCATATTAGTATTCAGGGGGGGTCATTCCACATCAAATCAACCACAAAAATGGGATTTTAACACCCACCATCTCGGATTTTGATGAAACTTGGTATACTTCCTTCCTTTGTAGTCATAAGCAACCCCCTAAATTTTTTTCTTTCTATCTCTATGCGTTTTGATTTTACAGCCTGTTGAAATTTTGCGATTTTGCATTTTTTGTGATTTTCGAGACACATAAACTGAGCTGATGTTGTTTATGAAAAAAAATTGTACCTGGGTAACTAATGGTTTAATCTTTTTAAATTTTTTTACAGAAATTGTGAAGACTTTGAGCATGTAAATAAAAAATACTACAATAGTCTTAGTCTCTATGAATTTTTTTGAAAAAATTTCAAAATTGAAAATTTTGAACTTTTTTTGTCAAAAAAAGGCTTTGTCAAAGTTTTAAATTTCAACATGAGGGTCGTCTTTAAAAATTCTAATTTTTTTTTTACATGATCATGGATATGTACTCTAATTTATCCCATGAAATTTTTTTTGGGTATTTTAGGGATTCAACCCCCCTCCCCCCTCTTATTCTAGAAAAGAAAAACGTAAAACATCACACAAACAAGCTCTTCCTCCTATTTAAAAACAGAATTGTCATCAATTAACACACATATTTAAACATGAAGTATGTTGAATATTCAACTAAAAATTAAAATTATTTTTTTTTTCAGTTGAAATAGTTTAAATAATTTAATAGAGGAATTCTGGAAATAAGATATTCATGAAATTTAATACTTGCACACAACAATCGACTCATACGGATTACTAGATTGTAGTCAAGACAACTTAAAAATTAAAAGTTTAGCTTGACACTAAACCACTAATTATGCTATTTCCAGCACTTTCTGGACCCCCCCCCCCCCCCCCATGTTTGAAATAAAAAAATGTCTGAATTACTTTTACTTCTGTGCAAAGAAATATTCATCTTTCTTTTTCTTGAAATAATATTGTAGACCCCTTAAGAAATAATCTAGCCAGCTTTTTGGTAATATTTTTTTAATTAAGTAAATTACCTTTCCTTCACTCATAGCAAAGTAAGATCAAATTAGTATACATGCACATCTTTTATTCTTTACTTTGAACTTTTATCTTTTTTTATAATGAAAACTAGAACTTTATGCAGATGTTTTTTCCTTCTGCCTATTCATATATTTGTCTCCTCTTCAACAGATTTATGTTTTTTTTTTAAATGAAAATTCAAAAGTAAATATGAACTAGAACTACTTTTGTCCAGGTTTTTTTTTTTTTCTGGCTTTTATGCCTCATCCACTGTTGGAGGTCTAAGCAAGTGCACTTCAAAAAGTGCAATAAATTGAAGAGAAAAGATACTCATAAAATATATCATTGCTTCAAAATAAAAATGACTTAAAACATACTGATCTTGATAAAATAAAGGCAGCAGATGGGAGGAATCAAGAAAAATAACTAATTTACACAAAAGCAGGTCTCAATCTCACTGCCATAATATAAACTTACAAAGTATAAACTATACAGCTTGCAGATCAGCTGACATGAGCTGACAGCTGATCCCTTTTTGTGAGCTAGTAAAACACCCATAAAATTAGGGGGATGACAGGCAAATGTCATTTGTACAAATGCAAGTTTATTAGGAGCCATTTATGATCACAGATTTTTTTTTTCTTTTAAGAATAAAAGGGATCAAGCAGTGAACATATGAAGCACTTAAGAAAATAGAACATTTTTAGGGGGAAAAGAGATTCTTGCAAAACCTTTTGATTGTAAACAGTTCTTTTCATGATTTTAAACATTTTGAGCTCATAATAATAATAAAACAAAGTTGAATCAAACCTTTTCTGTTTTAAATCATTGGTTCAGAGTTAAATAAACAAAACCAGGTTTTAGTTTGATACTTTATTAGATGAATGAAACAAGTTCAAAGCTGAGAGAGTGTTTCAGTCTGTCCTTTGCTTAGTTGCTTAGAAGAACCATTGCTGATCAGATATAGTATTTTACTTGTGTTTTCAAGTAGATTGTGTTTTAACAAATGATTTAGTATGGATGTATCGATATGCAGTATAGGAAAATTAACTGTAGGTGAATGTCATAAATTAATTTTCACTCATGACATAGGAATAAAGAATATCGATTGTTTAAGTGAGGATGAAAAAGAATTATTGAGTGCAAGACTTGACTGTGAACTAGATTCAGTTCAAAATATTTGTTTTCATCATGAAAATCTATTCTTGAAGAAATATGAATTGAAACACAAAGTTTGTAGTGATCCATTGAAAAGGCATAAAGTACAAATCAAAAACTCCCTGCGTCCTGTTACATTGCAGCAATCTAAATGTTTAACTGAGAAAGGGTTAAAAGTGAAACCAGGGGAAAAATTGTGCCGCAACTGTAGAGAAATCATTTATAAAATTGATGAAGACTCAATTAGCTGTACAGTAGATGACTGTAATTACTTAGAGCAGGAAGATTCCGAATCAACAGAAGAAAGCAGTCTACAAAGAGAAAAAGCCAAAGAAAAGCTTGATAAATCACTAAATGAGATGGAATGTTCTCCTTTAAAATTGCATGGATTAGGTGAGACCAGTAAGAGATCTCACGGAAAGAGAAATGAAAAACAGACTCATGTAGAAGGAAGGAATATAAGAATTATGAGTTCGTATTTATAGAATTTATAATATTTTGGGTAAATTGCTTCGTTATAAATTAGAATTGTGTGAAAATTTTATTTTAATGTTGTCTTAAATTTTCATTATGTGATATTCAGTTCATTACGAGATAACTATAAATTAAAATTAATACAAAACCACAATATTTTAAATTACTAAAAAAAGTAAAAACTATTTTTAATAGCAAAAAAAGATTTTCTGAGGTTAATAAAAACTATAAAAATTGAGCCATTAATTTTGTGGAGCATAAACTGTCATTTTAAGAAAAAGGAAGATGTATTTTTGCATAGCACAGAAGTAAAAGTAATTGAAAAAAAGTCTCACAGTAACTTTTTTTTTTTCAAGCATGGAGGGGGGGGGAGACTAGAAAATAGCATAATCAGTGGTTTAGTGTCAAGCTAAACTTTTAATTTTTAAGTTGTCTTCACTACAATCTAGTAATCTGTATGAGTCAATTGTTGTATGCAAGTATTAAATTTCATGATATCTTATTTCCAGAATTCCTCCAACTTAAACTATTTCAACTGAAAAAAAAAATCTTTAATTTTAATTTTTAGAGTTTCAGTTGAATATTCAACATACTTCATGTTTAAATTTGTGTGTTAATTGATGACAATTCTGTTTTTAAACAGGAGGAAGAGCTTGTTTGTGTAATGTTTTATGTTTTTCTTTTCTAGAATAAGAAGGGGGAGGGGGGTTGAATCCCTAAAATACCCCAAAAAATTTTCATGGGATAAATTAGAGTACATATCCATGATCATGTAAAAAAAAAATTGGAATTTTTAAAGACGACCCTCATGTTGAAATTTAAAATTTTGACAAAGCCTTTTTTTGACAAAAAAAGTTCAAAATTTTCAATTTTGAAATTTTTTTTAAAAAATTCATATAAACTAAGACTATTGTAATATTTTTTATTTACATGCTCAAAGTCTTCACAAATTCTGTAAAAAAATTTAAAAAGATTAAACCATTAGTTACCCAGGTACAATTTTTTTTCATAAACAACATCAGCTCAGTTAATGTGTCTCGAAAATGACAAAAAATGCAAAATCGCAAAATTTCAACAGGCTGTAAAATCAAAATGCATCAAGATAGAAAGAAAAAAATTTAGGGGGTTGCTTATGACTACAAAGGAAGGAAGTATACCAAGTTTCATCAAAATCCGAGATGGTGGGTGTTGGGGTGTGGTTGAACTGACATGGAATCACCCGGGGGTCATTTTCCATTAGAATCAGCCCTAATAATGTCAGAAGCATTTTGAAAGTTTGTTTTCGCCGCACAGTGTAATTGAGAACTCAACAGCAACTCCTCCCCCCTTACTGTTTGTTGATGACACTCAAAAAATTCGAATTTATAGTTTGTTCGGTGCCAGTGCTCAGTAAATACTTGTGTGTTCCATATCGTTGAAAAAGTTAATGAATATTTTGTCTTTGAAAGTTTAGAATGTTTAATTTCTCATTTAAAGATACCAAAAAGAATTATACAAATCAGTTCCTGTCTGTTATGCTTTTCTATGATTAAAGAAAGTAATATGAAGAACTGTGATAACAGCAAATAAGGCAGATTATGAGAAAAGCTCTTCGAAAGGTTATTATAAATTTTTCGCTAATGTAACTTAATGCTATTGTGAAAGCGGTTTGAATGGAATAAAATTCATGCTCAAGATTTCAGAAAAATGAGTTGTGTGTAATATTTAAACAATACCATGAAATGTTACTTTTTCTCGCGTTTAATATTGGTTGTAAAATGTATTTTCGTATTTATCTCTTCAAAAATCTGTCTGCAATGCAAGTATCATTCAAATGATGCTAAATACTTTCGTTCTCCTGAAATATATTTTTGATGACATCATTTAACTGATGAGAACTTGCACATTTTTCAAGCCTTATGTTGTCCCTAAAGCTCCTCCCCCCAATTCTTTTGATCTCAAATTATGTAGTTCTTTAGATTTAGGTGTGCTAGATTACCATAATTGAAGAAATTTAAATTCTGTTTCAGCTATTCCTAATGCTTTATAGTATAATTGCTTCAAAAACAAGATTTTGTCCGATAAGAATTGGTATTATTAATACAAATATGTAAAAATGATATTTGCAATTTCAGTTTATTTACTCTTAAAGTAGGGGTCAATTCAGGATATTTGACCAAGGTCCTGTTTTTAGAATTTTCTGAGAAATAGTTCAGAAATTTGAAAAATAGTTACGGCAAAAATTATTCCCTATCGTTCCGTAAACTCGGATTTCTGTGAAGTCAGTTTTGAGTGTGGGATTTTTGTGAAAGGTCCATTTTTGAGTGACTGAATTTTGTGAAGAATCCTTTTTTGAGTTTCTGAATTTTGTGAAGGGTCCTTTAACGGACATAATCTCTTTCTAAATTGACCCCTGTAAAGCAAGTGTCACATGATGCTAAATACTTTCGTTCTCCTGAAATATGTTTGATGACGATATGTAACTGATGAGCACTTGCTAATTTTTAATTTTTTTCAACCCATTATGTACTGTGTTGGTCAGGGGTGATTGTGTTCCGGTATTTTACCGGATTTGCGGTATTTTCATGATCGATTCAGGTATTTTCATGTTCGAAAATACCGGAAATAAAATATTTTTAATTATGCTTTTATTTTCCCAGCTCCTGATTTTTTTTCCTTTTTCGAATTTTCGATGATTATACCTATAATTTATAATATTCATCAGATAGAAATGTTAAGATGAAAATTCTAATTGTTTTTTTACCTTAGTAAATTATTTTATTTGCATCTGATATGAGAATCAAATTTTTCTCACTTTTGAACTTTTGATGCTTATTACCCTTAGTTGGAAGACATATAAATGAAATGTAACAAATGCCACTTTCATTGCTTTATAAATGCTTTCGCACAACAAACAGTAATTCTGTTAGACTTTTGCTTTTTCCTTAAAATATTTTTTTGGAGATAATTGCTCATCACTAGCTAAAAAGTAACTTTATTACTCATTTACAATTTAATTAAATGCATGTACAATATTTTGACTAAAAACTGTTTGAATATATGAAATGTGTTAGTTTATGAAATGAAATTAATTATTATATATGTATAATTATAAAAGTAGGTGTGCTTAAGTAATAGGGGCCTTGGTTTTAAAACAACATCCCCCCCCTCCCACTTTTTCTTTAAAACTTTCAGGTATTTTTTTATGAACTCACAATCACCCCTGGTTGGTGCTTCTATTTCACACTTAGGAATTGAAAATCCTTGTTATACTAAAAATGCAATTCATTTAAAACTTACAGCTTTGAGAGGCCCGGTACAGATTCATTTTGCTTCTATTTATTTGTACCTTTTCAAAAAAAAAAAAAATCTTACTCACAAGATCAGTGTCGTGTGATGTTAAATACTTTCGTTCTCCTGAATACATTTTGATGATTTCAGTTACCTGATGACACTTTAACTTCTGTTTTCAAGGTAGAAATTACAGAATCATATAAATGGCCAAGTCTGACTACTATAAAATCTTAGGAGTCAATTTTTTTTTTCTTTTGGTCTAGTGTGATATAGCTTAGTAATCAAGGTGCAGTGTTCCCCCCCCCCCCCTTTTTTTATCATTTTGCAACTTCTACCAATTGTGTGCCAAATAATGTTGAATACTTTGATTTCTCTTGAATGAAATGCAAATTTGATTTTTCATATTTTAACTGAATTCAGTATTTTTGAGAGAAAATACTGAATGCATGAAAAGAAATTGCACTGCCTTCTAAATTCAACATGCTTTAGTTAATTTAGGGGCAATAATACATGATTAAGCTTGCAGATATAATACAATTGTACTTACAATGCTATGTTCTTTCACATAGCCATGCAGCTTCAGTTAATTTTCATCCTAATTGGGTCACATGTCTAAAAATGATGATATCAGTTATCAGACGACTAGTTAATCTGTCTGCTGTAGCTTATTAGTCTACTCTTATTCATATACATAGTTTCTAATAGCACCACTCAAATGATGATTTGTACTTTCTTTCTCCTGAAGAAAGCTGTTGAACTTTTATCTTCTGATAAGTATTTGCTATTTTTTTGTCACCTATTACCAATCTTATGAATGAATTTAAGAGAATAGAAAATAGTTATGTATTTCAAGTGGCTTTAATTTTTTATATTTTGTATTATTTTTTTTATATAAAATATCCCTTCACTAATTACTGCAAACAATATTAGTGAGCTTTTGTAAATGCTATGTCCTTTTTCTTCTGAATTTTGTTTT
>JAXGGA010016092.1:0-27493 GCA_038373865.1 Uloborus plumipes | reverse complement strand
TAAAAAAAACGAGGAAAAAACTGTAACGGTGAAATTGGTAGTACAGAAAACAACAATTTTAATCATTAATCGGCTTTACCGATTAATCGGCCGATTATCAACTGCCGATTAATCGGTAATCGGTAATCGGCCAATTTGCTTATCGGTGCATCCCTAGTTACAAGTAAAAACAATTACAAAATCAGCTCTGAATATTACGTTAGTCACTATGGAATGTGACCCTATATTTTTCTCTGTGCTCTTCTAAGCAGCATGCGGGCTGTCTGGCGGCCGAGAACGGTTGCACTTTCAACTTTTCCTTCTTTGAACCCCTAACATTTCGAAATAAGACCCTGGGAGTCCCTTTCTACCGCTTTGGGAACCAGTTTCGAAATAATAGAAGTGGTTCACCAAAGAAGTTCCCAATAGTAGCAGCCTTTATCCTTCATTAACTGTCTCTTTAAAAACAACTTCTTTTTCCCGCCTTATCATATGGCTTGGACATTTATTTCCACCTTGTTCCCATTGATGCTCCTGCATTACATTATCCGTTTTAATCTTTGTCAATTTTTATGTAACCAAGAGTATTCCGAACATAATATGTAAACAAGATCATGTGACCACTTTATGTATCTTTTCTTTTTTAATATTAACTAGGTGACCCGTGCGGAATTCCGCGCAAAAAAAAAAAAAAAAAAAAACCCTCTAAACTTAAAATTGAGTTATTCAGGTTCAAAGATTTCAGTCCTCGATTGGATGTATTGGATTTGGTGTCTTAGTTTCGCTCCCCTGCTAAGGCGGTTTACTGCCGTCGTTCTGACAACTTTTCAAAGAGATCAAAGACACGTTCACTTTTACAACTACTACAAAAGTGATACCCTATATTAAAATCAAATACCCAAGGCTACTACTAAACTAAATACTAACGTTATCGCAAACTACCGTAGTGTTTTGAAACAATAAAAGTTACAATTAAGGTTTACCGAGCTAAGCCTTGGCTTGAAATGTCGCATTTAAAATTGATTTGAACAACAATGGTATAACGATTTTAACAGTTGAGCAAAAAATTTAACTTTTTCAAACTTCAATCGCTTATAAGTCGCTTAAACGTGGATTTTCGAGATTCTCGTTACGCGGCGCTAGCGGAGAAACGTTCTAAAGAACGCATTTTTTTTAATCTTTCGAATGAAATCAAAATAGAGACGATACGACAATTATTTCGCTAGATAGAGTCAATTTTGTGCCCAAAAATTGAAGTTCGAATAAAAAACGAACCGACACTTTTTAGAGGGTGGGTCTAATTTTCGTCAATAGCCCGCGGGATAAGCTTCAAAATCATAAATTTTCTTGCAATTCGATAAAGAAATGAGCGAGTTTCGACCGGGTATAGGATTCGACTTAGAGAAATAATATATAGAGATAAACACATACGTCATTCAGGGCAAACCAAACCGAGAAGATCTTACAATCATTCGGGCCCTGGATGATGACGCTTCGCTTTTCCTGCCCCCCCCCCCCTCCCTTTTTCTGCTATTGAGCAATCAAATATAGTTTCACATCCGACGGTTAAATTTGTTTTAAATTTTACCGTCGTGTGAGTAATTTTCGTTTTCTTAACTGTTCTTTTTTTTTTTCAGGAAAATCATTGCATGAGGATAAAAATTTTAGGAGATTGTTATTACTGCGTTTCGGGGCTACCCGTCAGTAGGCCTAGTCATGCCACCAACTGTGTTCAAATGGGATTAAGCATGATAGAAGCAATTCGGTATGTAGCCTTTTTTTTTTTTTTTATCAACGCTCTTTTCTTTCACAGCAGCTATATTTTATTCACAGATAATGACTTATACTCTCTCTGATTGGGTCCAAAGAAAACTTTTAGGAGTAGCTAAGCTTCTCTTTTTCTACACTCCGTTTTCTAATCCCAATTTTTATCAAAGCAAATTAACTTAATTGGCCTACAATGCAAAAAATAAACCGTTGTTTTACAGAATAAAACTGGCAGCAGAGGTTCCAGTTTAATAATGTAAAATGCACAGTAATAAACTGTAGAACTAAATATTTTACAGTTTATCACTGTAAAGCAGCAATTTTAGTTTATTACCACATTTTTACAGTTTATCACCACAAAACTTGCTGTATTATACTGTAAAAACAACAGTATAATACTGTCAGCAGTGGTTCCAGTTTAAACTATAAAATGCACAGTAATAAACTGTGGAACTAGCAATTTTACATTTTATTACTGTAAAGCAGCAATTTTACAACTTATTAGTGTAAAAGTAGCAATTTTTACAGTTTATTACTGTAAAATTAGCTGTATAATACAGCAAACACAACATCCATTTTTTTGCAGTGTATTCAAGTACCGCAGTGCATGGGGACCAGTACAGTGAATGTATCTTCAAATTAAGATTTTATTTTTCCACTAATTTAATTAGATTCACTTAAATCCGCCATAAAACTAAAGTTTTGCCACATTAAAAAAGAAACAGGAAAGACTACAAATTCATGTCATCAAAATTTACATCATGTTTGTATTCGCTTAGGAGTCAGTATCAAATAAGCCCTGAAAGCAAATATCTCATTTGCAGTTTCAATCTCCGCAACTGTAAAATGTTTTTGAAGCTAACTTTTTGCCGGCAAATCAATATCAGATATTTTTTAAGACTCTGTGTCTCATATAGAATCTACTTTTATTCCTTATTCAGAAAAAGAAAGGAAGAAAGAAAAGGAAAGGGGAACATCAATAAAGTCTATAAATACCCTGTAATAAAACTTTACAGATACTCGGCGAAAATAATCATTGTTCTAATTTCGCTTCCAAAGAACATAATTTGAAATAAGATGAAAATTTTTCTGAAAAACAAAATTTATCTTCGGAAGATTAAAATAATTTCCCCACCATAACCATAAAATATGACATTCCAGTTTTTACAAAATTTAGCTTAATGTTGAAAAGATTATATTTGTAGAAACATTTTTATTTTGTGTTCAGAAGTTGTATTATATTTTAATATACCTTCCTAGGGTGCTTTTTTTTGGAAGGGGGGAGGGAGCGCGGTAAGCCTTTTTTATATTAATGTATTCAGATTGTGTTTGTATTCTGAGTAAGCAATATAAATTCTCTGGGAATTTAAACCGTTGCCATATGTTAATATCAACACTGCAAAAAATGAACTGTTGTTTTTACAGTATGCATGGCAGCCGAGATTCCAATTCAAAACTATAAAATGCACAGTAATAAACTGTAAAACTACCAATTTTACAGTTTCTCACTGTAAAGTTAGAAATTTTACAGTTTACTGCCGTAAAATCTAGCTTTATTATACTGTAAAAACAACAGTATAATACTGGCACCAGAGGTTCCAGTTTAAAACTGTAAAATGCACAGTAATAAACAAAAATTAAGAATTTTAGTTTATTACTGTAAAATTAGCAATTTTACTGTTTATTACAATAAAATTAGTTGTATTATACTGTAAAAACAGCATTCGTTTTACACTGAATGTAAGAAATACACATACCATAGTAAATTCGTCATCTTACCCTCTTTTACGATACGTGGCAAGCATTTGATGATAACCATGAAAGTTTTCATTTCTGATATACAGTTAAGACCAATCTCCAAATCAGCAGAAAACGCGACCGAAACCGAAAATCCGGGTACTTTCCATAGGAAAACAATTTTACTCCATTTTCCGTTTCTGCTTCATATTTTTTTCAATGTTTACTGATGAAATATGTTTCTCTGTTAATGTAAGTGTATGATTATGGCAAAAAACATTATGCCAAGTTAGCAAAAATTGAACGCCGAACATGTTTGTATAAAAGCTAGCGTTTGGACAGGCCAGGGGAGTATGGCTCTGAATCATAATATGTATTTTTATTATTGCTTTTACAAATTAATTAATTTATTTCTTTACTTAGTGTCGTCCGCGAAGCTACGGAAGTTAACGTGGATATGCGAATAGGTGTACACACCGGTGATGTCTTATGTGGTGTCTTGGGTCTTCGTAAATGGCAGTTTGACGTGTGGTCCGATGACGTCACGCTTGCCAATCATATGGAATCTGGTGGGGTACCAGGGTAAGTATATTGTCCTGTATATTTGTCTCGTATGCACGTTTTCCCGCGGTTTTATTCATTTTTTAAATTTACTTCTTAATATATTTATTTGACAATGGAAATTTTAGGCTGTGGTGGAAATGCAAAATACATTCTTGACAAGTCAAGTAGTATGAATCGCATGTAAAGATCCGAATTCTAAAATAGTTCTTGAAAAATTTTTAAACTTTCGTACTTAAACGACATAGATGGACTGTTGTGACGTCGTAAAGTCAGATGAATTTAGGGATGACCATTAATTAGTTATGACTAAACATGGCGATTTTGTTTCAAATGTGCGATTTTATTTTTGAAAAGAAACTTCACTTCAACACTTGCACAATAAGGACTCAGTCTCTGCAAAGTATGATCGAGTAGGCGGTGCATTATATGTAGTTCTGCCTTAGCCTTGGATTATGGGCTGGAACTTACTGCTTAATATCCAGTCTTCTAGATTTGCTCAAAAGTAAAAAAGTAAGTTCACTCAATATTGTAATGCGCACCTACCACAAGCAAAAAAGTTTGAAACTTCAAAGTTACGAGAGATTACTGATTAATTTCGCCTGAAGCAACGGCAACACCTCCTAAATACTGAATGCCTACTACATTTGCCTCGATACAGGAGACAGTTGTTCCACTTTCAGTGCCACCTTGCGGCAATCCGATGATGCCGTTGTTATGGGGATAAATCCAAACATTGTTCGAATTAAATTTTTTGATTGATTAATTTTTAAATTTAAATTTGGAAAGCAACCAAACGTTCATTTCTTTGTCTCGAAGAACTCCGATAGAAGGTAGTGCTTCGTGAGCCAAGGAAGAAACTTTGTACTAAAAACCAGAAAGCAGTAGGCATTTAGTATTTAGGAGGCGCTACTTAAAGTGAATGAACTTAACCGTCATGTCAGATGACCAATAAAATGGCGTAACTCCATATTTTTAAAATGCGTATTTTCTTGCTAAATGCTATCACGTTTTTTATAAATTTTAGTGTAAATGTGAAGCAACTCGCATTTCCAAAGATAACTATCTAATAACAAATAGTAGCTGAAAATTTTTCATGGGGAAATTTTTAAAAATCCTTTATATAAGAATGCTTAGTAAAACACTGTTAAAACTACTGGTTGCACATGGCACCCCTGAAGAGTGCCACTTGCTGTAGATTAGGATCTAAGCAGCCTTCTCAATGCTGCAAGGTAAAAGCAACGCCTTCTACTGTTTTCTGGTTTTTATAGCACACAGTAAAATTTCTCCCTTGGTTCGCGAAGCACTGCCATCTATCGGAGTTCTTCGAGATAGAGAAAATAACGATTGGTTGATTTCTAAATTTAAATTTAAAAATTAACCAATCAAAAATTTAATTCGAATATTGTTTGGATTTATCACTATAACAACGGCATCATCGGATTACCGCAAGGTGGGGCTCAAAGTGGAACCGTCTCCCATCCCAGTTGTAGCAGGCATTAAGTATTAAGGAGGCGTTTAAATATAATTTTTTCATTAAAACATAAAAAAATGCATTGTAAGAATGCAAAAATGCATTCTTGCAATGTATTTTTTTTATATTTTACTGCACTTTGAAACACTTGTTACAGGAGGAGGGGAGTGCGCATATAATATCTTTTAGAAATTTAAAAAAAAAAATCGTCCTGCGTACATGTCGTCGAACATATCCAATTGCCGTTGCTAACACCGATTTGTATTCTGACCACGTTCTTCAAAATAATTTATATAAACAGCACAAAAACATACACATAAAACAAAACACAAAAACAAACTCAAATTGCCTTATTAACACTCGTACCAAAAAGGAGGAAGAACTATCGCCTGATTACAAGTTAATAAGGTAATTACAATACCAAAAGAAACGTTGGGCCATTTATCGTTTCATCACGTTTGCTTGACGATTAACAACGGAACACCATGTGATAAAATGCTCTATGTTAATGATTCCGCTGGATGAAAATTGTGTTTGGGCCTAATCTTTTAGTCATTGCTTCCACGCATTAAATGTGCTTGATCAATCATGCTTCTCATTCAAGATTCAGTTCAGATTCATCAGGAGAACTATATTTGATATTTAGTTCCATATGTAAGATAGAGATAAGTTTGATTTATTTTCTTCGAGCCACTGGAAATAGTTTCGAATTAAGTCTTTCGGAACAATAATGAGTCGGTGGTGATTTAGAAGATAGTCTTGTTAGGGAATGAGGATAACTGCTAATTTTACATTTTATTACTGCAAAATTAGCAATTTTAGTTTGTTACTGCAAAATTAGCAATTTTTACAGTTTATTACCATAAAACTAGCTGTATTATACTGCAAAAACAACATTTATTTTTTTACAGTGTAGGCTAACTGTAAAATAGATAGCTAAACATGTTTCTTATGACAAATTAAACGTCTTATGTGAAACTCTATTAAACATAAGTTCGCTTCTAGCCACATCATGAACTAATCTAAATTATAGTTTTAAAAAACTAAAAAATACGCTTTTAGAGGTAATTTTTAAAAAATAAAAGTCACGTTTTTTACAAATATAAAAGTAATATACTTAATATTATTCTTAATGCTAAAGGTTAAAATATAGTTCATGATACTCTCACTGATTTCCCTCTGTTTTTCAAAACTATTGGATATCCGTGAAGTTTATATGCACTTATAATACATCAAGATGTAATATAGTTTAGCCTTTAGTATTAATAGTAGCATTAAATATATTACTTTCATATTTGTAAAAACCGTGAATTTTATATATTTTATTCATGGTTAACATACAAACAATAGCAGCAATTCGTCTCGAGACCGGCCACGACTGCCTTGATGCTGCCCACCTTTTTAGGATTAACATATTTTCCTCGCCAAATTGTCCGCTATGCAAGAAAGACGCAGCTATGGATGCTTTCCACCTAAAAGAATGCATTGCAATCTCAGGCATCTGTATCTACGAGAGATATTGGAAGGCCAGAGACAAAATAATTGAACTGCAGTATGGTTTACCCTGACTGACTTTTAAATTGCTTTTACATGTTTAAATTTTATGGTTTTTAGAGTTTTAAACCTTTTCCTGCCTTTTACATTTTATGATGTTGTTTTATTTAGTCTTTTACATTCTATCTGCTTTCATGTTTTCCATTTAAATTTTACCTTTTATTGTTACATTCTACATTTTTTTATTTTAATTTAATATTATTGTTGTTTTTATACTCTCCACAAGTCTGTGTTGAGTGTGCTGTTCGCACACTCGAGTCAATGAACTGTGTTCAAGTGCTTCTGCTGAAAATAAAAACATACAAACAAACAAATCCACATATGAAGCTAATAAAAGCGTATTAAAAAAAATAATAATAACAGAATAAAATGTGTCTATATCATTATAAGAAAAAGCAAATCAAATGCATTTAGCTTCAAACTTTCCCTTACCAATGCTTGCGTATTATGACGAAACTTTACCCAAACAGTGCGAATTACTCTTCCCGCCCGAAACCATTAATGTTGGTCAGTCCCCTTAATAGAGAAGGTACAGTGGCCATTATGTTACTCAACTAGTCATAGTTGGAAATCGCATCATTTTGCGTCAATTATTCCGGACGTACTTAGTGGAGCTTTCAGCGAAAGGCTGATTTGATATCGATTAATGTTCCCTTGCAGCGAAACCCGAGTTACATAAATGTTGTTTGGGGAAGTCTTTCGGCGTATGAATACTTTAACAGAGAGTCTGACGCGTTTCATGATTACAGTAACTGCCACAAATAAAACACTAGATTATAAAATCACTTTTTAAAATCAAATCTGCATGAACCGAATCCTTACAATATCGAAACATGTTAAAACTATCCTTTAATAAAATCAGTATCGCCGTTTTATAAAATCAAGTTATTGAAAATCGTATGGCTAATGTTGAAGTTGCCACTGACAATAAATTTCGAAATTATGTAGCACCAAGAAGTGGAATAGTCTCGGAAGATGAAGAAATGCATGCCAAATTTTTACTCTTCAATGTATATACCATTTCTTTTAATTAAATATCTATACTCCAGTATTTTAAGACCCGTCTGCAAATAAAAATGTAAATTTTATTTAGTTTGCTGTATTTTGAAACTTTTTAAACTGTATAGAAATACAGTGGTTTATTAATTTTTCAGATGAGTGATCTTTAAAACTTTTTCATTAAGTGTAGATATGTCGGTTTATAAAATTAGCCGCTTTATAACATCAAATGTCTTCAGGCCAAAATCCAATCGGTAAGGAGTCGGACTCGTAACCGCATTTCCCGGATTCGATCCTAGCCGATCAAAGATCCACCGTCGTTACTAATGGTGGCTGGGTGTCGTAAAATAGGGATCGTGGTCAATGTCGCCGAGTGAAACGGTACCTTGGGGGCACTAGACCAAGGGTTTGCTCGGTCCTTTGTCTGGAAAGAACGGAACGCTCTGGAGCTAAATTGGACTTCCACCTTGATGGTGCTCGTAAAAACAGAAGCCGTACTTATTCCGTCTTAAACCGAGTAGATGTCGTCGTAACCATGCTAAAATAACGAATGTGAAAAGTTGCGTTTTTCAAGTTCAAATTTTACAAATAATTAAAATAAAAATGATACCTTCGAACGATAGTTTTACACTTAAAGATATCTATAAAAGTTTAGAAACTGAAAATTATCAATCGCGTCAGGTGGGAAAAAGTCATATTCAGTGTTTTGGCTCTCCCGAAAAATGCCTATTTTCACATTCGTATTGAAGCATGGTGCCGACGATGTGTCTACTCGAACTCGGGTAGCTGAGTGGTTTCAGAAACAGCGAAACTTGTATAATATTCAGAATGAACAAAAATACGAAAAATAGACTAAATTTGTACACAATTTTAAGTTTTAGAAACACAGAGTCATCAACTTTTGAGCATAGAGCTTGGATAAAGATAACAAAAATTTAAATTAAAAAAAAAAAAACTGTTTCACATCTGGTTGCAGTTTTTGATAAAAAACATATTTATTAAGCCTGAAAGATAACACAGTTTTAAATAATTATTGTTTAGCTAAATCTAATAAGATCTTGTAAATTATTTTTAGAGGAAAATATTGGTTCCAGAGACTTTTGAAATACTCTTATGCTCTTTTAGAAAGGGCAATCTTCCGTAGAGGAACGTGCTCTTCTAGGCGAATAGATTCTGTAAAATTGCTTCAAGTTCAAATAATTTTCAGAATTCTCCCGATGCAAAACAAACCTTTTTTTAATTCGTTTTTAACAGTCACGTTATATCGCAATTAGAGAGTGTCTTCGTGCATTTGTTCAGTTAAAGTTAGTTTTCAGCAATAAAATGAGAAGTTTTATTGTTGTGTTTCAATTTCTTCCATCCAATGAATTTCATATTTAATCACATCAGCGTAAATTTATATTTTTATGGTATTTGGCAAATATTTTTGGCAACACGTTAGAATTGTTATTGTTTTTGAAATTTAAAAGAGATCGATCAAAATAAAGTTAGAATTGGGTATGGGCCGCGGTAGAGCTGCTATATAGACAGGCCGACGCATCAAGATTAAGTTTCACCACTTTGGATCCAATTCCTTAACTTTTACTTTCAAATTTTCATTGTTGCGGAGTAGGGTTACCAGAAAAAAGTTTTGGCACATTGCTAAGCTTTGCCAAATCCACGTGCCGCTAATAATTGCTCACAGTGAAAAATTACAAAAACGCGATTACTGGCCAGAAAAGACAACCATTCAAACACACAAACACGCGCTGGATCCAAAGTGATGAAACTTAATCTTGATGCGCCGGCTCGTATATATAGGGGCCTTAGGCCGCGGTAATCAAGCTTAAGTTTCACCACTTTGGATGATCCAACTCATTAACTTTCACTTTCATTTTTCATTGTTGAGGAATTAGCGTTTCCAGAGCAAAGTTTCGGGACATTGCCAAGTTTTGTTAAATTTACGTAAAAGTTACCAAAAAGCGATAACTCGCCAGAAAAGACAATCCTCACACACGCGCTGGATCCAAAGTGGTCAAACTTAATCTTGATGCGTCGGCTCGTCTATATAGGGGCCTGAGACCGCGGTAGTCCAATCGGTAAGTCGTCGGGCTCGTAACCGGAGGCTCTCGGGTCGATCATATAGCCGCCGATCAAAGATCCACCGTCTTTATTAATGGTGGCTGGGAGACGTTAAAAATGTTCGTGGTCACAAAATCCTCCAAGTGAAACGAAGTCTCTGAGGGGGGGGGGTGCTGGGCCAAGGGTTTGCTCGGCCCTTGGGCCTGGTTCAAAAATGAACAGAGCGCTCTTCAGGACCCCATCCCGGTTAAAAAGCGAGTTGTGGTATGTACGGGGGTTGGGGGGGGGGAGGAACCTGGAGTGTGAAGTGAAGTGAAAGTCAAAACCAACAGGAACCAAATGCGTACTGAAGAAAAGGGACTCTGCATCCATTCTCCCCATCCATTCAACCCCTGCCGAGCCTTCGACGCCAAATGAAATAAAATTAGGTGTGATTTTACGGTGAGCATGGATTAAATAGGGTTGTGTTTTTTAAAATAAATTACGGCTGTTTTGAATGCGTAATTGCAACCAAAGGCTCAAAATGCTTTTCAAGTTTATCTAAATAAGTACTTCGCACTTTAGAAAAAACACGAGTTTACAAACCTCTTTTTTTTTTAACCGAGCGGGCTCGGTCCCCTGATACTACATTGAAAATTGAAAGACAATGGCCATTTTGAGAGAAAAAGTTAATTTTTGGGCTGTTTGGATTTTTTTTTTAAATTTCAAAACCCCCACCTATGTGAATTCTTGTGCATCAAGGAGCCTCTGTGCCAAGTTTGATGAAAATCCGACAAAAACTGTGGATTTGTATAAGGAACAAATATACAAACAAATATGCATACATAAATCCTTTTTACAAACATATATTTGTTTTTTAATTATTTTATGCATTATTTTTTTCGATTCTTTTTAAAACCCTTCAAAGAGCGAGAGATATACGTCTCTTAAGCTCGGATTAATTTATTCTATAAATCATCAAATTCAACTAATTTATAAATTCTATATTTTTCATGTTATCAAGACATCAGAATCTTACTACTGGTAACAAATACTAACTGACTGATTAAAAAATATTGTGACATTTCTATGTAAAACAGAGGAAATGGAAGGCATCTGTAATTTTGCTTTTATTCAAGATTACTTTTTGATTGAAGATTAAATGTAGGTAATCCATTCACTATACGAATATGTGTGAGTTGTATGATAATCTAATCAAATTTGAGAAAATAGAGGCTTGAGGGAAGGGGCAACTGCCCACTCACTTGCAAATGTAAAGGAGGTTTTGCCCTCCACTTTTCAAATTAACAATTAATTAAAACATAAGGACGTTGGAGCTTTTAACGCGTTTAAAAAACTGAAGAATTGACTTTAAAAGTGAGGGTTTTACAATTTTCTCACGTTGTTTCATAAAAATTAGGATTTTACTTTGGATTAAAAGGATACTGACTACTCTGGCCATCTGTCCCAAAATTTGGAGAAGGTCTTTTGATCAAAATTGTCCTTAAAATATAATAACAAACACCAGTCCCCCCCCCCCTCACAGACACAAAAAAAGTACATTTGGGCCGCTTCCCACCTAACCCCCGAAACCACACATACAGCCCACAAATCTTCTTCGACCTCCTCAATTTTTGATGCACCAGCCCAGGAGCGCCCCGATGGGAGGTCACTGTGACCTACCAATAATTTCCGTATTCGGCATATTTTGCTGACGATTCGGCATTTTGAAGACAGTATTGCAACATTGAAATTATTTGTTCTTTGTAGATTTTAGAATTGTTTTTTAAAAGATGCCTATTGTTTTTTCTCGCTAAATGTTATGCATGTACAGGTACGTCATTTCAAGTTTTTCCAGGGGGGGGGGGCAAAGGGTCCAAACACAATGCAATTTTATAGGAAAACATCAAAGCCATGCCCACTTATAGGTAAATACATTGATTTCTCAAAGTCAGGGTGGCGACAATTGATCCCCCTGCCCCCCCTAAATGACGGGCCTGTGCATGTGCGACATGTGTGCATGCTTGTATTTTAACATTCGGTAAAATTGGAACTTCATTCGGCAAATTTATAAATTTGCCGATTTGCCCCCCCCCCCCCCCCCCCCCACCCCACCCACCGGTTTTAGTTCGGTGCGCCCATACAACCGCGCATACTCTACCTCAAGCTTTATGGTTCCTAAAGAGACAGCGTAATTCCTTTACAATACGCTAACCATTACTTCTTTCATCGGGATTTATTTACATTTACAATGATACATTTCCAAAGCTCCAAGTTTCGGAACCATTACATTTCATGCCGCTAGAAAAGCATGCATAAATCATCTCCGCAGCGAGCCGCGTTGAAGTTAAAATATAGTTCCGAGCCATCGGAATCATGCTTTGTTTCGGCTGATTAATGGTTTATAGTAGTCATATTGATTTATTGTACGAGCAGATAAGTAAAGTTTTCATACTCATAAATTCTTTCGGTGAATGATATATATTTGACAGTTGCTCTCGCATATTCGTTCATATGTAAAGTGGTTCATTTTATGCTTGCCTGACGTATGAGCCGGCTGAAAATGAAACTTGTCTTTCAGCTGTCCCAAAATGTGACGGTAATTATTCTGATATGAGAGCAAAGTATGTTTTGTTCTTTAACTGCAAAGAAAGTGCCAGAAAAGTCTATTCTTCCTCATATAGTTCAATTACTGTCGTCCCCGCTTAATCGAGTAACGGATTAACGAATACCCCGCTTACACGAATAAAACCGTCCGGACCCGAACATTTCCCCATAGTCACAATGTTAAATCTGTATCTCAGAATCAGACTAACGTAAGTCCATTTTCGTCATTTTTCGGTAGAGGGAAAAAACGATTGTTGAATACATCGTTTTTCCCCTCTACTGAAAAATGACGAAAATGGACTTACGTTAGTCTGGTTCTGAGGTACGGAAATATCCCTGCTTAATCGAATCATTTCCCCGGATAATCGAATAATATTTTTATCTGCCTTTGCAAAAAATGTAGAATAAAATAAGTGTACCCACAAGACCTTGGAGCAAACAAACCACTATTGTGGACTGTTTCAGAAAATAAAAGTGAAAGGCGAAAAACAAAGTTACTTTTTTATGATTTTCATATGACCGTACAATATTTTTACTCAATTATTATACTATTTTGTTGTTACCTTTTCTTATTTCAAAATCTTTTTACCAATAACATCAATTATTTCCTTTATATAGCTATGTCTTTGTTATTACTAGGTTTTGAGACTAAAATTGTCAAAATGGAAAGGTAAAAAAATGTTCCCCGCTTAATCAAATACCCCGCTAAATCGAATAAAATTTCTTGGAACCGACAGTATTCGATTAAGCGGGGCCGACAGTACATGAATTGCATCAGTTTTTGTATACAGTGACCCCTCGTTATATCACTCATTCGGAGTATCACGCTTTATAGCTGTCCATTCGAGAAAAAAAACTATGTCTGGCATCACAGAACATTTCTCAGAAAATTATTTTTTTTCCTTCTACAATTGATAAACAAAACTGGTACGTGCTCCGAGGAATTAAATGAAGTCCTAAACCAATTAAATATTGTTAAACATCAGAATTCATTTTTTTGTCTGTTTGGCAGTGAGAAAAAGATAAAAAGGAAAAAATTCACCACCTTGCTGACTATTACAAAAATTTTACTGTTTTGACGTTTTATTACTTAACACATGTTGAAAAAAAAAATTGGCTACACTCTTTTTAAACCTTTTCAACTAACCTAATCTTAATTACCAGACATAAAATGCATGCTCATACCAATTTGGCTTCGTGCTGACAACGCAAAAATTTAAATTCTGCAATTGCATCCCTTTTGAAGAACAAAACAAAGTGCCTCGCCAAACAAAAAAAAAAACGGGGATTTAAATTAACAATGACAAATTTAACTTTTTTTCACCCATCTCTACGGAATATCTCCCCTCTCTCAGACGCTAGATATTGATCGTTACTACACGGAGAGAATTAGGGTAGTCGCTGATTCCAGGCCGGTGTTAAAAGTTGTCGATGCATAAAAGTCTCCCATGGGTTTTGCCTCGTCGGAAGAGTTAGAAATGTTGTCTGGATTAATATCGTTGCGATGTCCTTGTATATTTCGTTATTGAAACTGGGAACATTTGCATTGGCAAAGGGATTAAATTTATGAAAGGGGAAGTTTTCCTCAAAACATGCATATTATTTAAAAGTATTAGTGAAATTTTCAGTAATTCTTCATTTCGAGCCTTTATACATTTTCGTGACCAAAATAATGTTTACCTATAAATCTAGTACGAGCTTTTTTTTTTCACTTCTCACTCCAGGATCCCCCTACCACTACACGTGGTTTAACCTTTTCGATGGAGCCCTGAAAAGCACTCTGTTTTTTTATTCAGACCAGGAGCCGAGCTAACCCCTAGCCTAGTGCACCCATAGGTATTGATTCACTTGAAGGACTTGCTGACAACGAGCATTTTTAACGTCCCCCAGCCACTATTAGTAAACACGGAGGTCCTTTGATCGGCCAGGATCGAACCCGGGACCCTCCGGTTGCGAGTACCGACTTCTTACTGATCGGGGGACACCACTGCCCAATCTATACCCTGTGTAACGAGAGCTGGCGTCTCAAAGCAAAATTAATTTTTCACTTACCGCACTTTTCCCCTGATGGTTGTTATAGTTACGGCGCTATGGACTTTTTCCCCACTTAGCTTTTGCAACAATGGTTAAATGCAAACGGTTAAAATTGCTTTGTGCGTAAACAATTATTCTATCGAAAAATCAACGTCAATAAAGCACACATTTTCTGTGGAATTTGTGCTTTATTTATTATGCCTAGATTCGTTAGAAAACGTTGAGAAATAAATGAGACATGAGGATATAAATAAAAGCGTCAGCCTCATTCGATAAACATAAAATAAAGGAAATCCCTCAACAGCAATGCATAAAAAAAAAGAGGGGAGCTGTTTTCTTTCGTACAGTTTCCACAGAGATAACACAAAATTTCTAAACTTGATTAGCCAATTTTACAGTAACCGAAAAAAAAATGTTAATGATACCCAGGCTCGTCATTTCAGAGGGTTAGGGGGAGGGCAATCGCCTCCCCTCTTCCGACTTTTGGGAAATCAATATATTTACATGTAAGTTGGCGTGGATTTTGTTATTTTTGGGGTCATTTACATTGATTACACATCCTTTGACCCTCATTCTCCCCTAGAAAAGTTCGAAATCACTGACCTGATGGTACCCCAGTCCTAAACTAAAGCTTTACGAAAAAATAGATCCTTGTCACCCTCTCCTCCGAAATTGTGCAGGATGGAAAAACGAACATTGCAGAAACATTTTTAACTATCATAAGAACATCACTAAAAAGTTTGATTGCTAGTACTTGAGGATGGTAAATTTCTCATACGAATACAAATTAAATGAATTGAATATAATGATCAACTGGTTGATTTATGACTTTAGTTACCTATCATATGCGTTTTTAGGGGCCCGTAGAGATGAATAGAACTACGTAAAATATTTTTCATATGCGTTTATGGTATGGTACTCAGGTAAGTTTACTTACCTGCTTCAAAAGGAATAAATGGGAGATTTGCTCTAAAAATTATTGTACATAAAGAAGAAATAATGTATTTTGTAACACAACTTTCGTTGAAAGAATATTTTTTATCTTTGGCAGTTATTTTGTTCTTTCAAAAAATATGGAAAATTTTCACCTTGAAAAATCATGGGTAAAATGAGAAACAAAATATTTTTATAGTGAAAAATTTTCTATTCGACGATTAACAGTAATTTTTATCGAATGAATGCGTAAATAAACGAAAAAAAATAATCATTAATAAAAAATAAACGAATAAATGAATAAATCAATTAATTAATAGGTAAGAAAAAATAAATGAGTGAATAAAATATAATGAATAAGAAAATTAGTTGATGAATGAATAAATAAGTAAATAATTAAGTAAAAGAATGTAAATAAATTTAAAAATGAGGAAATACATACGTGATTTAATTTAATGAATGAATAAGTAAACGAAATGCACTATTTCACTTAGCCCCGCGTACACTTGGCAAATTACATTGAACATTTAAAGTCAAAGAATGCCTAACATAAACTAAATAAAGACTGCACTGGACATCAGTAGATCTCAAGAAAAAAAATAATTACAAAAATTTTATCATTTTATGATAACAAGAAACATTTTTGAAAAACCACGAATTTTTCAATAAAGGTATCAAATTTTTAAAGTGGCTTGTGCATCTTGGGAGCTTGGGAGCTACTTATTTTTGACAGGAATCAACTATATGTCTAGGAACTTAGTTAAAGTATTGCTAAATAGATGGCGCTGCAAACTGAAAATAATTTACCATTTCACTTTGCCCCGCTATTTCACTTTGACCCACATTCTCCTACTTATAAAGTAATTATATTGTTAGTACTTTTGCAAGTACTAATACTAGTGTAGTAACATTTCGATAAAAAGTATACGACGGACAATTAATAGTGTGGATCCTGAAAAATGAAAGATAACATCCCAAGTAGCACACTTCGTTTTTTAAAGGTTGTAAAATGGTTATTAACGTAGTGACAACGGATAAAAAACGTTTAAAAAACGTTAAAACGTTTTTTGTGCTACCTGGGATTACATACCCTCAAAAATGGAATTGAAAACGTGAAAGCTTCTTCGCTGTTCAACGTATATTTTTTGGCTGAAGATATTTCTTAAAGCTTCAACCGTCGAGAAAAAAATAATCCCATGAAGTATATTAGCTTAAGAACAAATAACGTCACGGAAACTTTCGCAAGAAAGAAGCATCAATCATTTTGCTGTCTTAAGTTACGCTAGGAGGCGTTTCAATTTTTCTTACTTTATAGAAAGTAACGCTAAATTTTATATAGAAATCTTTGTTCTTTTGACGTAAAAAGGACAAAGTAACAACTTGTGGAATATAAAATTATGTTCGTTTTTGTACTAGGATGAAAGACTTGCTTTTAAGATAAATGTTTAAATGTAATAAAATATGGAAAACCTGAAAAAAAGCGTAATGAAGCATAAAAATGCATTTCAAGAAAATAGTTGCATTTTTTAACAAAATAAAATCTAGAAGTAAGACTTAGCTCTTCAAGAAATCTGTTGATCTGGGCAAGAAATAGCTATTTTCTCTATTCAATAAAAATAATTGTCTATTACTCATAAAACAATGCTTAACTTTCTGTTTTTTTGTGTTTTCGAAGGAAAGTGTTTCAACCAATCGGCTATTACTTTGTTTCCGTAAATGTCCTATTAGTATATTTTTTCACCAAACTAAGCAAATAGCCAATTATTGGTACATTTACCTTAATTGGACTTAGTAAATGTATTTTTGAAACATAAAAGATTTCTAAGTATCTTATTCTAACGTAATGATTTCTCTCTCTCTCTCCCCCTCCCCCTCCCCTCTCTCTCTCTTTCTCTATCTCTATCGATTTATACATGTAACTTCTTACTTAAACATAAATGATTTCAAAGTGTCTAAGTCTTTATGAAATATCCTAAATGATTTTCAATTGTCTTATAAAATCGCTTTTTTTTGACTGAATTTCTTAATTTGCTAAAGAAAAATTTCTATTGTGTCTCAGTTGCGTAATTATAAAATTTTTCGAGCAAGGGCGATTCCATTTTAAAGAATAGTATCGATTTCTGCACAAAACAGTCTGCAGAGACTCCAAGTAAGTTAGATTCTTGTTGCGTTGCGTGAATTTTTGAAGACCACGGGCTCTACTTCTGTGAAATACAGTTCAATTTTGAAGATTTCTAGTGTTTAGACGATTTTTCTTTTTTTTTTTTTTTATCTCCGTAACGGACGTACCTTACGAGATGCGTCCGTTACGGAGAAAATTCTTTTATTTCAAGACTTTTTCCGGAAATCTTCAAAAAATATCTTATATGGTAGTAAAGACCATGTTCTTTATTAATATCCTGAAATAAAACAAGAGTTCAATGTATTTCTAGTCTTTGTTAGCTGTTTTATGAAAAACTGATGCGTCTGTTACCGTGGAATTACTAACAAACTTTGGTTTTTAAAAACAAAATGTTCTAGCAGTCAAAAAATTGCAAAAGAATTAAAGGTAAAGTTAATATTTTTTTTCCTTCTTCTAATGCCAAACATTTCCTGATTGAGATGTAATGAGTTTCGTTATTTTGCTGCTTAAAAATTTAGTGGTATACTGCAAAAAATAAATGTTATTTTTACAACAAATTTTCTAGTAATAGCTAGAGTAGAGCTAGTTTAGTAGTAAAACAGCTAGTTTTGCAGTTTATTACTGTGAAATTTACAGTTTTAAACTGGAACCTCTGCTGCCAGTATTATACTGTTGTTTTTACAGTATAATGCAGCTAATTTTATGGTGATAAACTGTAAAATTGCCAATTTTACGGTAATGAGCTGTAAAATTTCTAGTTTTACAGAAATGAACTGTAAAATAGCTAGCTTTACAGTTTATTACTGCGCTTTTACAGTTTTAAACTAAAAGCTCTGATTTCACTACTATACCATAAAAAAAGTTTATTTTTTGAGTTTAGTTTTACCTGAATGTGTCGTTTCAGGAAGGTCCACATAACAAAAGCCACTCTGCAGCAGCTGGATGGCCAGTTCGAGGCTGAACCTGGCTATGGACACCAAAGAGACCAATACTTAGCAGACCACCAAGTAGAAACATATCTCATTGCTCCACAAAAGGTGAAAGGGAATTATTTCTCCGAGAGTTTTTTTTTTTTTTTATGATCATTTAAAACTTATTTCTGCATGTATCTTTTGAATTATCATTAAAGGTTTATCAATATTTTGCCACAACCACCTACAAAGGCATTTTTTGCTGAGTGATCATTTAGATTTGCGCGCGAGTAAGTTTTTCTGAAAACATGAAGACTTATGAGGCTACTACTTTATGACATAGAATTTCTTCGGAGAAATAATTCTTTGTAACTTAAACACAAGTGAATTTTTTCTTCCTTGAAAACTTTTAACTATTTATTCCCCTATACTGAAAAACAATCTCAGTTTTTAAAAATTAACAATTTTTGTTCAAGTTTTATCTTTCTCATATATAGCTGCATTAAATCAAACTCTGCACAAAACTGTAAAAAGAATTTCATTGTATAAAAAAGGAGTTACGAAAATAGAAAATATTCTTTGCATGCAGTTACAATCGTTGCGTTTCTCTAGTAACGCACCATCACTGGATCATTCCAAAACTCGAAGAGACGTTTCTCGTATTGAATTTCTTCTAAGTAAAATTTTTTGTCGAACACAAACTAGCTGAAGTTAAACCTTTTTGACATTCCTGAAAGCCAGAACTGAAGTTTTTTCAAAAATTCAAACCTTCACAAATCGATGAAAAGCGTTCGAAAAACAAATTTACATTTCCTTGAACTTATTCCAATGTGTATGCAAGGTAGTTGTTTTTATGAATGAAATAATGTGGAGTTGACTGCAATTTTATAGAGTAGTTGTATTCAAATTTCAAATTGAAACTTGGTGAAATAATGTGTCAGTTTGAATGAAGGATGTGAAAGAAATAAATAAAACTTCGACTTAAACCAACAAAGAGAGAGGAAAAACGTTGTTTTATAATAGGTGAGACTTTTGCTTAGTCATTTACATGACAAAAATATTGACAAAAGTATTGTATATGTGTCACTTACATCTAACATCTAACATGGTTAAGAAAACACTAACCACTGAAAAACAAATTTTAACGAACTTTCCGTTCCTCAATGTACTTCAGGTGTTTCTTATAGATTTCAAGGTGCTGAAAAAGAATATGCTTGCAAAAATGTTCTATCACCCTCCAATTTCAAGAAATATTTTTTATACGTTTTGGCTTATATAGGCTATCTTTCATTTGTTTGCAGTATATTACATTTTTCGTTAAGACGCATTTGATCCATATGCACTTTTTTTTTCAAGAATCTCTTTTTTTTCTCATCAAAAATGTCTTCTAAATTTTTCAACAATACTTATTTTTTGTATTTTATACTATTTTTAAGTTAATATGAGTTACCTTATAACTGTCTATATAAAATGGTAAATGACAAAAATATTGTATATGTGTTGCATAAATGTCATTAAAGTGATATTTTAAATTTTTGAATTTTTCAAAAATCTGTGCGTGATGGAATATTTTTATTGTCATGTCCTTTTTTAGCCAGCCCTAAAATATAAAAGTCACTACTTACTCAATGAGGAACAGAAACATTGTGTACCAGTGTAATATTAAGCTTGAAATGAAACTTAGGATCCTGTCTGTTTTAAAGTTTAAACAGAAAACTTAAGCTATACATGTATATATGTATATTGAAAATCAGAAAAAGCCGTTTATACCAGACAGTTTCTATTTTGAGACTACATAAAAATACTAGAAAACAACGGTTTGTCTGAATTTATTTTAAAATTTTAGCTGCCAATCTTGAAGTTATTGGTTCGGCACATTACGAAAAATAATTCTCTTTGATTGAATTGATGTCTTTTGATGCCTTCTCAATGTCTAAGAGATTAACAACCTGGTATTTGTCCGCACACCCCAATTTACTTTGTTTCTCCCCTTCTATGTATTTGATGAATGGCAAAGAGTGGAGCCATTCGTTGTTGGTTTATCTTAACCTTATGTTCTTTCCTTCACACAGAAACCTGAATCACTGGCACCATTACTCGGAGAAGTGGATTTACGAAGAAGTTTTCGGACAAGAATATCCACCAAAATGAGTAAATATATGGAATGTTGGGGTGCGGACAAACCCTTTGCTAACATTTCGGAATCGACTTTGGCGAAAAATATCAGGATTACGGTAAGACTCCAATTATGTCAATTAAGGGAATTAAATAACTGCATTGTACCAACGCCTTCTAAATACTAAATGCCCACTGCTTTCTGGTTTTTAGAACAGCGCAAAATTTTTCCCTTGGTTCACAACTCACTGCCATCTATCGGAGTTCTTCGAGACAAGAGAAATTGTCGATTAGTTGATTTCTAAATTAAAATTTAAAAGTTAGCCAATCAAAAAATTTAATTCGAATATTGTTTGGATTTATCACCATAACAACGGCATCTTCGGAATGCCGCAAGGTGACGCTCAAAGTGGAACCAACGTTTCCCGTGTCGAAGCAAATGTAGTAAGCATTTAGCATTTAGGAGACGTTGATTGTACTCAATAATAATTTAACTACCAAAATTTACCTTTTTTGCTAAAAAAAAGTTTATCCATAACATTGAAGAACAATATCATTTTTCAGTTGAAAGCTTCAGAATTTTATGCACGTTTCTCCAATTTATTTAACCAACTATTGCAAACAAATCCATAGCACGTTAATCCACAGTTTCAGCCGCAAAAAAATTTTCAAAGCATTGACAGTTGCCATTGGAACTAAAATCGAAGGTTCTGGACTTATGTCTTTAGTTTCTACATTATTATCAGAAGATTAGCCCGTAGTTAAATTGTTCTTGTTAAAGGTTTTTGAGTTATTCAGAAAATACCAAGACTCATTAGACCATAGTCAAATTGTTCTTGTTAAAGGTTTTTGAGTTATTCAGAAAAAACCAAGACTCATTAGCCCATAGTCAAATTGTTCTTGTTAAAGGTTTTTGAGTTATTCAGAAAATACCACGACTCATTAGCCCATAGTCAAATTGTTCTTGTTAAAGGTTTTTGAGTTATTCAGAAAATACCAAGACTCATAAATCCAGAGAAAAGCTTCTTTATACACGTTTAAAGAAATTTGTTTAAAGTGGTATTTTTTTTGAAAATTTTAGATCGTTATGGATGATATTCTAGCATTAAGGGATCGTTATAAGCGTCTGAAATTGAATTAGTTGTATTGGACTTTAGCTCGGACCATTAAAAAGGTTCGCTGTAACCGGGAGACGGATATATAGCGGGTTTGCAATAGCGTGGTTTGACACTATTTCTTAATTTGCATGAGACGTAGACTGCAAAAGGTTAACTGTTGTTTTGCAGTTTTATACTTGAAGCATAATAAAACTAAAATGCACATAATAAATTGTAAAATTAGGAATTTACAGTTTATTACTATGTAAAAGTGTTATTACCAGGAAATTAGTTGCGTTATACTGTAAAAACAGCAGTATAATACTCGCAGCAGCGGTTCCAGTTTAAAACTCTAAAATGCACAGTAATAAACTGAAAATAGCAGTTTTACAGTTAATTTCCGTAAAATTAGCAATTTTACAGTTTATCACAGTAAAATTAGCAATTTTGCAATTTATTACCATAAAATTAGCAATTTTACAGTTTATTACTATAAAGTTAGCTGTATTATACTGTAAAAACAACTTTTTGTTTTTTTTTTATAGTGTCGTTAAAATAAAACTAACTGTCAACACATTATCTAAGGACATAAAATGTATTTACCAGAGTTTTTCAAAAAGCATTAACAGAAAACTTCTCTTCTACCTGTTACAATTATTTTATTGAATAAAACTCAGCCACTTCCAAACTTTTCCTTAATCTCTCCGTGAGAGAAATAATGGCCGTAATCCCAAAGCTTTCTGAGCTTGACTAATCCAGTGATCCTTTGTCTTCTTATCAGAGACGGAAAGTATACTGCAAGAGTACCAAAATTAATCCAATAATAGAAATAAGTTGTAACTACTTTCCTTGGAAGTACACCTGTTCTTTCCAGTATTTCTTCGAGTACATTTGTATTCGCGTGCGCGCTTTTATTTATTTCAAAAATTCACACACATTTACACGCCGACACACACTCTTACATGCACACACTTACACACACACTAGCCTACACACATACACGCCCACATCTACACACACACATACCTACTGTCTGATCTTCTTTGGTAAAACCTTCCGCACATTTACGCATGCGTCAGGTCTTCTCTGATCTTACCAATATATGGGTGATAGGTAAGATAACAATAAGGGGAATAATAATAAGAAGCATTCTGAGCCGCATCAAACAACGTGGAACGATGCTAATTTCAAATACGTAGTTCAGTTGAATATGTCAAAATGATAGCAAATGCAAGTTTTAAATTGAAACTCGGAAAGTTATCACCCACAATCCATCTACCCTTTGAGTGGAACTGTTGGCGATTTCCAGGTTGCGCCTTTTATGGACAGACAGTACAAACATTTATACGCCTACACACACACACACTCAACGCGCTAACTTCTACACACACTTTTACACACCACAGCCTACAAACACACACACACACATTTCGCAATTCATGATTGCGGGAAACATAATTTGAATTCAAGACGTTAACACTCGTATTAATTTCTCTTTTCCTTTATTTTAATCACAGAGTATGTTTGGAAAAGCAGAAAACAAGCCCAAAACTCTGCAACATCATTCATAGCTGGCAAAGTTAATCAGGGGAACTTTTTGGAAGAATAATCTCTCCGTAAGGAACGTGACCGTCTTTCATAAGGCAACGAAAGATAAAAGCAGCACGACACTTCCCTTCCAAAGACCCCACGCCGATCTCGTTAATGAATGATACAATGTTTTCTTATATTCTCCGCAAAAATGGGTCGCCATTAGTTCTTAGGTTATATGCCCCAGCGTCGTATGAATGGATCGCTTTTGCTCATCCTATTTGGGAGAGAAGTTTGAGGGAAATGTTCGATGCTGCGTGGAATCTTGTTGTTATGTTTATTTTTCCTTCTAGGAAGGTATATGTTATCGTTAGAATGCAAAATCTGTTTATTAGTAGACTAACTATTTTATGGAATATCTAGACAAGTCAGTTGAAGTTCATAAAGTTATAGAATTCTACGATTTAACAACACTAAAAAATAAAATGCTGTTTTTACAGTATAATACTGACCGCAGAGGTTCCAATTTAAAAATGTAAAATGTACAGCAATAAACTGTATAACTAGCAATTTTAGTTTCTTGCTGTAAAGTAAGCAATTTTAGTTTATTGCAGTAAAATTTAGCTGTATTACACTGTAAAAACAACAGTATAATACTGGCAGCAGAGGTCCCAATTTAAAACTGTAAAATGCACTGTAATAAACTAAAAATTAGCAGTTTTACAGCTTGTTAGCAATTTTGCAGTTTATTACTGTAAAATTAGAAATTTTTAGTTTATTTCTATAAAATTAACCCTTTGACGGTTATGGAAATGAGCAGTTTCCGTTTACTTAATTCGCGCAGCATTAGGAGTAAACAGTAGTCGAAAGTGACAGTTGTTCCTACATAATGTTATACAAATTTCACTACGCGAGTAGTGCTCGTCACTATTTCGGCCAAAATCTTGCTCCCGAGCGGAACTCGTTTGCGCGCATTATGAAGAACGATTCGATTGCGAGCTGAACTCGTTCATAACCATCAAAGGGTTAACTGCATTATACTCTAAAAACATCATTCATATTTTACAGTGTGTAAAAAATAAAACGTTGTTTTTAGAGTATAATACAGCTAATTTTATGGTAATAAACTGTAAAATTGCAAACTTTACTGGAATAAAATGGAACCTCTGATTCTAGTATTATACTGCAAAAAAACAAGTTTTTTTTGCTGTTTAAGTATTTTCTATCAATAAGGATTTACTTGACCGTTGAGCCATGAAATACGCACTCGAAAGTTATTTGAATCTGATGCTGATGCTTTTATTTAATTTTGAACTGTTTCTAGCTGCTTTGCAATGACACACGCGCGTTTGTGTGTGTGAGTGTACGCGCCAGGGCCACCAAGGCCTAGGCTGGCACCTTGTCAGTTTAATCGCCATGCGTCCCTTCCCCTCTCCCTAAAACTTATGATATTTACTCTACTCCGACTCCAAGCCGGGCCTCTCAAAGGGCTAGTCCCCTAATTTCCAAACGAGGCTGACATAGCCTCTCGTCGGCCCCTTATTGGTAAACAAATGCATTGCTCAACCAATATTAACAAGATGAGTAATAATAAATTATATCATCTACGTTTCCTTGTTATTTATCAATTAATTATCCGCAAATGCATTTTTCAAGAGATTTAGCTATTTTTGTCAATCCACATAAATGAAACAAAGAATGTGTGCGTGTTTGTGTGTGTACCTTATACAAATCCACAGTTTACGTCGAATCTGGACGAAATTTGGCAAGGAGATATTTGGGCTCCCGGGAAGGATCATAGAGTGGTTTTTTAACGGGGAAAAAGTACTGATCTGTTTGAATTTCGAATAAAGAACTTCGAAATGGCTCTATCTAGCGAAATACTGATCCGATCTTCTCGATCTTGGTCTCATTCGAAAGAACGCAAAAAATACCTTTCAGGGAAGTTTCCTCCCAAAGGATTTCAAACCACTAATCGATATCTCCACCCTGAAAAAAGATATGGGCATTTTTAAATTTGGAAATGTCCATTTTAAATTGGATTTATAAAAATCGTCCGCACGAGCGTGAAAGAAATTAAATAGGGTGAAATAAATTATTAATGAGAAAAAGGTGTTGCCATTTTTTTCTTGATCATAAACAAATAAAATACTTGCTTTTGCTTTAGGCTTTTCTTGTAACGAAGGGATTTAAAAGCTTTTTGGCGATTGATTCATTTTTCGTACTGCGTTCTAGTAAACTATTGACTTTAATTTAATCGAGACTTTTAGACACACGCGTCACTTGACATGACATTTTTCCTCAAGATAGATCCTGTGCAGAGCCGGGCCAAGTAGCTAGCTAATGTATAAAATAATCTTAAAATTGTTGTTTTTTCTTCTTCTTTTTTTTTTTTTTTTTTTTTTTTTTTTTTGTCGTGTCTATGATTTAGCCGAACTAAATAACTCTATGGATCCTTACAACTGCTTTTGCGATTTGTTGGATGTTATCATCATAAAGGTCTGTAAGTGACGGCAATACACCAATTTCTCTCAGGTTCGCACTTATTGCTGAACACTCAATGGTATGACAAGTTGTGTCATATCTTTATTGTCTATTGTCTCTTTATTGTTTGTCATATGTTTTTTCAATTTAACACTAAATTGGCCTAGCAAGTCATTTTGACAGCTTGGGAAATATAGATATTACACATTAATGTACCAGCAAGAAGAAGGAGGGGAGGAGGTTACTACAATTTGTAATAAATACATTCATATGTTGTATAAAAAGTCACAAAAATTTAAGACATTGCATTTTTTATGCATAATTTTTGAGCCGTAATTGAAATTAAAAACTCCAGGTCTCCGAACTTAGATTTGGGAAAATATATTCTCCATTGAAAAATAATTCCAACACAAAAAAATTTAAAGACTTAAGACCAAAACTCATGAGATTTTTTATTTGACTTTAAGAGACCCCAACGGGTAAGGAAGTCTGAAGTCGGAGGCTCTAAAACTCTGGGAGTCGGTGCCAGTCATTTTCCCGCCGATTTCGCACCCTTGGCTTTAACTGTTGCTATGCTGTATAGTTAATGTGATGATTGCGAAATCTCAGTTTTTCATAACAATAAAATGAATTCTTTCTTTCTAGAGCTTGGCCCTCATTGAAACTAATTTGCTTCCTGGCACTGATTCCGGATTCAGCTGCAGGTTAGTCATGAAATTATTTATGTCTTTTTTTTCGACTATTTTCAAGTCTATATTGACTATCAGTAAGCGGCCGTGGTGGCCCGATCGGTAAGGCATCGGACTCGTGTCCGGAGGGACCCGGGTTTGATCCCAGCCGATCAAAGATCCACCGTCTTGATTAATGGTGGCTGGGGGACGTTAAAAATGTCGTGTTCACAATATCCTCCAAGTGAAACGATACCTCTGGGGGTGCTGGGCCTAGGGTTTGCTCGACCCTAGGTTCTGGTTCAAAATTAAGAACAGAGCACTCTTCAGGGCCCTATCCCGGTTAAACCACAAAACTGTGATAGGTACGGGAGACCCTGGAGTGTGAAATGAAATGAAATGAAATTAAATTAAATGACTATTAGTTATTCTTCCAATCTTTAAAGTAAAATAATGATCCCCCTAAATTATACATTTTTTTCCTGCTAATGAATTTTATTATAATTATTAAACTACTGTGGATAAAACAATATTTGAAGTTAAAACTCAAAGCAATATGATTTCTTTTTAATCTGAAATCTGTCATTCACAGTTAAACACAAACAGCATAACAGTATTCACATTTGTAAACACTAATAAGGGCCATGCTCCACATCAGCGTAAAACGCGACCGAAACTGAAGGCAGAAACTGAAAATCCGGGTTCTTTCCTTTTTACGCGGCGTAATCACGGCGTATTTAGAGGACCGAAAAATTTTGCATTTTTAATTTATCCAACAGCCAATAGAAATTCATCGTGAGATGTAAACATTTCTAGCCTTGGCGGCCGCCATTGCTATACTGCATTAACGAAAGTGCATTTGGTAAATATTCAAAAGGAGA
>JAXGGA010016091.1:0-27498 GCA_038373865.1 Uloborus plumipes | reverse complement strand
TCGATTTTTTTTAATTTGGTACACAGATTGATGGTATAGAGGTATGATAAAGCCCAAAAGGAAAGTTACCTGCTCCACTTATTTCCCGAGATACGGGTCCTCGAAGTTTGTCCGGACCTTCAAAATACCAAAAAATTGATGTTTTTTAATAATTTTTTCTTAAAATTTCTAACTCATGCAATATGAAAGTGTTTGATATCTACGGAAACTAGCTACTCCTGGCATTCAGAAAAAAAATATGGCAATGTTTATAACGGAAAATGTTAAGGTACAGCACTCTTAGAAGTTGCCATGACAAAAATTTGATTTTCCCGATTTTGCTAAAATTGAGGAATTTATTCCAAAAAAAGGAAGACATAACCAAAGGTTTACTCACTTTCTGGTAGTGTATAGATTAGAGATGAGCCGGGCTCGGCCCGAGACCGAAAGCCCGAGCCCGAGCCCGAGACGGACTCGGGCCCTTTAACTTCAAGCAGCTTTCGGGCTCGGGCTCGATCTCATATTAAGATAATCTTTATACAAATACAACGTTCACGGAATAAAATATTGGGGTACTTAAAGAGTGTGAGAACAGTTTTTCTTAATGGCAGAATTGCTTTGTTCAGGTAGAGTTTCAGAGAAATGACCAGGGTTGCCAGACGTCCCGGATTTCAAGGGACAGTCCCGTTTTTTGAGAAACTGTCCCGCGTCCCGGGGAACATTGATACGGGACGGCTAAAGTCCCGTATTCTAGGTAGAAGCTACATTTTACAAAATGAGACATTATTTTAAGAAAAATAAAGTAAAACAAAAAATGTGAAATGGAGTGACAAGAAAATTGATTGAACCATAATATTTTTCTGTTCTGAATTGTAATGTTAGTCTTATTATGTTCAGTTAAAGCCGAAATTATTGTGATAATTCATTTAACAAAGATGTATAGTTCATTTTAAAACTGGTGCAGCTCCTTGTAAATGATTTTACTGTGCCTTATTATATAAAGCCATTCTTAAATATTTCCTGATGAAAGAAATATAAGTGTTCAGCTACTATTAGTCACTGGATAGTTATCTTTTGAAATGTGCTTTGCTTCGCTCTTAATCTAAAAGAAGTAACTAAATATAATTCCATTTAGCAAACAAATACATATTTTAAAAATATGAAGATACACCGTTTTTACAATGAATAACCCAAACATAAATTACTTTGAGTTTTATGCAAAAAAAAAAAAAAAAAAAGACACAATAAAACTTTGAAAAAATTATTACAGCAGTGAAACCAAATAGCAGATATGATTTGAAAAAAAAAAAAAAAATCCCCGACATTATGTTAGGACAATTTTTATGTTATAATATTCAAAAAACTGTACACTTTTTTATATTCAGATATTGAATATTAAATTTTTATTTGTTCTAGGTTAATTTATTATTTAACTCTGCGTCTGCTCAATTGTAATCAAGATGTTTGTGTCGTTAAAATTATTTTGCACGTATTAAAATTTTCCCTTTGGTATGTCTGGCATTTTGAAAAAGTACATACTAAACATCAGTCATCACTAAAAACGACTATTATACCTTCTTCACCAAGACAGACCAGTCAACTGAGGGATCTAGGGAAATTAATCAAGGGAAGTGTTTGTGAATTGCCACCTCGTTTTGGGAAATTAATACTTCTATATATAAATGAAAGTGGTTTTTGCTGATGTTTGGTATAATTTGCACTGAATATATACCCTTTGCCCCCGCTCCCCGGCAAAATTTAAAATGAAGGGCCTGCATCATTAAAAAGGGGGTTAATTGCAGATAAACACAAACTTTCACAATATTTAGTGCTTAGACTTTTCCCACTATTATTCATGAAGAAAAATAACTGTAATAGTAAAAAATCTGGTATGGAGCCCCACACTACTTCCTTTTACGTGTACATTTCTTAGTAGTTGCCTTAAGTGTTAAAAAAAGTGCTTGGAGTGAGCAAGGTAGCAATTCAAATATTTACTCCCCTAATCTGCCACAAAACAATGCAAAAAATATTTTACAATGGTTAATTTTCTAAATATTGCTGATTTTAATATCATTCAGTGAATTTTTCGCAAAATATTGCCAATAGCGCCAAGTTGAACCCAAATTCAAAAAATAATTTTTTCGCCAAATTTGTCGCCAAGTTGGCGTCAAACACTTGGCGACCAAAAGCTTGGCGACATGTCACCGAGTGGTCGCGCCAATTCATATCACTTCAGTCTGTATTGAAATTAACATAGATTTACCCCAAAAAAGGTGTAAAAGACCCCCTTGAGAACATTCGAATGCAATCACAAGGGGAGGTGCACAACTAAACCCCCCTCAGAGCCTACATACCAAGCTAGAAGTTTCTACGGCATATAGTTTTTGAGTTCTGCGACATACATACGCACATACATCCGCACATACGTATACACAGACGTCACGAGAAAACTCGACGTAATTTACTCGGGGGTGGTCGAAATTGATTTTTCGGCTGTTTGTACGTTGTTAGGTACACATGCACGTGCTGATAGGTCGAAAAAACTACGCGACATTCATTCGGGGGTGAGCAAAGTCAAAATTTAGACCGAAATTTGAGTCAAATTTTTTTCGTGATCACAATACTTCCTTTACTACGTAAAAGGAAGTAAAAATGTAGTCTTTGTTCATGTGGTCATTGTGTGTTTTTTTTTTTTTTTTTGTATCTTTATGAGAAACGTTTGATGTCAAAGTCAAGGTTGTAAAAATTTTATTTTTAGTTTTCATCTCCCCCCCCCCTCCCAGGGTTCTGTCCCGTATTCGCAGTTCTTAAATCTGGCAACCCTGGAAATGACATCTATCACCAAATCTCCCACTCCCATACATCGTTTCTCAGCTTCCGCACATCGGAAAGCAAGCAATCTGCTGGGCTGGGGGGGTGTAAATGGTCAGTAAGAAGTGGTAGAAAGTGGGACTTAAAATATGGAATAAAGATATCGCGTGGTAGTTTTAATGTTTCTTTTTTGTGCTTTTTTTGCTTTCTGTGATGTGAAAAACTTTTTTTTTTTTTTTTTAAATATTTAAAAATGTAAGAATTCAAAAAGAGAGCACCCCCTTATAATATATTTGCGATTGCTATTACGATATACCATATGGCAGTGCATCCCAAGTGGAAATTAAAAATATATATTGATGTTTGATACACTCGGGCTCGGGCCGGATCGGGCTCAAAACAAGACAACATCACTCGGGCTCGGGCGAGCTCGGATTAAAAATTCTCGGGCTCGGGCGGGTTCGGACCTTCAAAAGTGAGCCCGAACTCATCTCTAGTATAGATGTTTACCATAAATGGTTATACAATGCATAACTTGGATTTCTCATTCCTTCTTGGAAATATTGAAGCTTAAAGATAAGCCATAAGGCAAAAAATGCGTTTTTGGCCATCTTGGCAGCCATTTTTCTCATAAAGGGGGAGCAGTAGAAACTTTAATTTTTTTTTTAAAACAAGCCACTGATATGTTAGCTATTCACAGAAAAAGAGTTTACTTTTGGTTATTTCTCCCATTAAGAGATATCCTGCTGACAGTATATGCATGTTTTTCGCGACGACCATATGCTTTTGTTCCCCCTCTCATGGACTTAAAATTAATTAAACCAAAAAATAATGATATATTTATTATTAGCTGTATTATCTACCCAATATGTCATGAAATTTAATTTATTAAATCATTGAACAATAAATTAGATAATTGATGAAAACAAGAAAAAGTATTTCTCTGATGCCTGAGCATTATGCATTCATAATTATAAAGCACTAAATACTTTCTTGAGAAATTAATTAACATAAATGAGCTCTAAATATTTATATTATAAGCAATACCCAATCTTGTGATTGGGATACTCCTGTTTTTAATTGAAGAATTTCTTGAATATCACATGAATATCAGGAAAATAAATGAGGTCTTTTCGTTTGATGTAGGATATTTTATGACAAATTTCATTTGATGGGCTACTAACTGAGCATGGTGATAAAGAGCTATTATTCAGCATCGAATTCCATTTACTTATAACAGTTAAATTTACAAAAATTAATAAATTTAATAAAGCCAGCTTGAAGATTAAATTAGTGCAACTAATTTATTCCATACTGATCTTTACAAAATGACATGTTGAGCACTGATAAGAACTGACAAGAAAAGTTTACTCACTAAAATATAGTTCACAGATACTATAAGCTACATTCTATTTCACAAAATAATACTGCAACAAAGAACAAGGTATTAAGTAGGACTAAAAATTCTTGCTATAGATAAATATTCAAGCTCCATTTTGATTAGTTCTTTAGCTATATACCCTTGTTCTTTGTTGCAGTATTATTTTGTAGAAAATAGAATGTACGCTTTATAGTATCTGTGAACTAGTATTTTAGTGAGTAAACTTATTCTTGTCAGTTCTTATCAGTGCTCAACACATGTCAGTTTTGTAAAGATCAGTATGGGAATAAATTAGTTGCACTAATTTTAATTCTTCAAGCATGGCTTTATATTAAATTATTTATTTAATTATTTTGTAAATATTTAACTGTTAATAAGGTAAAATGGAATTCGATGCTGAAATTAATAGCTCTTTATCACCATGCTCAGTTAGTAGCCCATCAAATGAAATTTGTCATAAAATATCCTACATCAAACGAAAAGACCTCATTTATTTTCCTGATATTCATGTGATATTCAAGAAATTCTTCAATTAAAAACAGGAGTATCCCAATCACAAGATTGGGTATTGCTTATAATATAAATATTTAGAGCTCATTTATGTTAATTAATTTCTCAAGAAAGTATTTAGTGCTTTATAATTATGAATGCATAATGCTCAGGCATCAGAGAAATACTTTTTCTTGTTTTCATCAATTATCTAATTTATTGTTCAATGATTTAATAAATTAAATTTCATGACATATTGGGTAGATAATACAGCTAATAATAAATATATCATTATTTTTTGGTTTAATTAATTTTAAGTCCATGAGAGGGGGAACAAAAGCATATGGTCGTCGCGAAAAACATGCATATACTGTCAGCAGGATATCTCTTAATGGAAGAAATAACCAAAAGTAAACTCTTTTCCTGTGAATAGCTAACATATCAGTGGCTTGTTTTAAAAAAAAATTAAAGTTTCTACTGCTCCCCCTTTATGAGAAAAATGGCTGCCAAGATGGCCAAAAACGCATTTTTTGCCTTATGGCTTATCTTTAAGCTAAAATATTTCCAAGAAGGAGTGAGAAACCCAAAAGATTTATTGCGTAGCAATTTACAGGGAGGACCTGTACACTACCAGAAAGTGAGAAAACCTTTGGTTTTGTTTGCCTTTTTTTGTAATAAATGCCTAAATTTTAGCAAAATCTGCAAAATCAAGTTTTTGTGGTGACAACTTCAAAGAGCCCTGTACCTTGGCAATTTTCATTATAAACGTTCTAGTATTTTTTTTCAGAATGCCTGGAGTAACTAGTTTCCATAGATATCTAACACTTTTATTTTGCATGAGTACGATTTTTTATAAAAAATGATTAAATAACATCACTTTTTTAGTATTTTGACGTGGCGAACAAACTTTGAGGGCATGTATCTCAGAAAATAAGTGGAGCAGGAACCTAACAATCTGGACTTTTCCATGCCTCTATATGATCAACATGTGTGCCAAATTAAAAGAAAATCCGAGTCGGTCGTGCGACCCCCATTCGGTGAGTTGGTATGGAATCACTCTAATATATATCTAAAAAACTTAAAATGTCAAGTTACGTGATAAATTAAGCGTTATTTTCTTACCGGATGAATCTTTTTGTGGACATGTCTCGCTCACGTTTGATCAATGCTAGAAGCAACTGTTAAAGTTTAAGTAGAATTCAACATTTCTCGGACAAAACGAAACAAAATCATTGATGAAGTTGAGAATAACGAAGCCAAGTTATGCGGGACTACAGCGAAGAGATAGGGGGGAGGGGGTTACCTCGGAGGGAAAAAATACCTTGACGTTTCATGCCAATCCTAATGTGGTATTTTATTTCCTTTGTAACTCCACACCTGTACACGTCAACACTAATAACGAACCCCGTCCCCTCAGAAGGCAAATTTTGGCTCCGCTGGAGAAGTCACGTGGCACCACATGAGTCAAATTGAAATCACACAGCGGATGATAAACAGAAAAAGCAAGATTGCTTTGGCACGAACTTCTAATTGAAAATGTTACAAATTCGTTTCTAAAAAGGGCATCTATAACTTCACTTTTGAAAAATTCTGCAAAAATTTCGAGCTGTTTTGAAACATTGTGGGTTTTATGGGGAAAATCTATCGATTTTTTTTTCTGAGACACTTAGACTCCCTTAATAAATTTAATTTCTTTGTTTGGGAAAAGAAATAAAAGAGCATAAAATACAATTCGGTATGGGCGAATCTGTAAACTCTGTATCTCTGTAAACTCGTCATTTTTCACACGACATCTGTCCTGGCACGGTTTTTTGAGATGTTCGTATAATTATAATACTATTGCTCAGAAAATGAATCTATTACCTTGGTTTGAAAGAGGGCCAATTGAAGTTTGTATTTTTCTGATAAATCATGATAGGGGGTAAGTCCCCCGCCTAGTATAACTAGGCAGGGTACTGCCAGGTGACTGTTTTTGCTCTTTGTTGCGTAATATCTGCAAAACTATTGGAACATAATTAGGTACGAGACTACCTATAAATTTAGGCACCAATCGTGGACACAGTAACTAATATGTTCCATAATTAAACTAATTGACATTAATAAAATCACTTCCCAGAGGACTGTTTTCGCAACGATCACGATGCATACTTTTATCACAAATGTGGCTCTCAAACTAAACAAAGTAGCGTTTCAACACCGTTCTCAGCAATTTCAGCCAATTCACATTAATTGCTTTAAACTTCATGCCAAAGATCATTTGCAAGAGTAAGGGCCCTGCTCCACATTGACGTAAAGCAGAAAAATAAAGCAGAAGCGTAAAAGGAGCAAATAGTGTTCCTATGGAAAGTCCCAGGATTTTCGGTTTCTGCCTTCAGTTTCGGTCGCGTTTTACGCTGATATGGAGCAGGGCCCTAACAGATTTTTTCTATTGGAGCTTTGAATTTGTGGAGGGAGACTGTTTGAAAAATCTCCGGTCAAAATTTACATGGCAATTTTAAGTTTTAGAAATACGTAATTAGACCTTATTTCATAAAAAAGATATAGTTGCATTATTCTATTTTTATATATTAATTGCCAAATTTATGTAGTGTTAATAGGCTAAAATATTGCCTTAAAGTGTTAAACTATTGGATTGGGGCCGCCGGGGGACTGTATTTTTGGTGCTTAGATAATTTCTAGAAAAAAAATTAAATTGTTATCGCTCCAAATACAGTTGGGATACAAAGTATAAATGCTTTTGCTTGTATTAAGAGATATAATTAGTTTATTACACTTTTTTTAAATAATCGGTCTGGACAGATAATTACGAGTTTACAGATAATCGCATATATAAACAAACAGGTAAGTATGAATTAAGCGCCTAAGAACGAAAGCACAATTCCATCAATCACTTTGCATGCAGATAAGAAAACGGTGACAAAGAACAGAAACAATTGGGGTTAGAAGGAAACCACTTATTATAAAATCAAGATACAGTCGACGCTCGATATAACTACCATCTCTGTGCCACAGAAAAAGGTCTTTCTAACGAGTGGTTGCTATAAGAAGTAGAACATAAAGAATATTGGGCAACAGTAGGGGGTTTTCCCACCAGTCATTCTATTAGGATGGTCTTTATAACAAGTGGTCGTTATAACGAGCGTCGACTGTACTTAGATTAGAGGTATGGCCATTCGACGAAAAAGCCGCCATTTTGTCCCGCACGTAACGCTCGTGTATTTCTTTAAAAAGTGGTCATTCTAAAAAGGTAATGAACAATTTTCTTCCTACGAAATCAAACACCAGTTTGTGATTTTTTAACCAACAAAATTTTAATCAGTGTTGAGGAGTACCTCTACACGACTGCCCAACTACGAGACAATTCGTATCTCGTCGTTTTAGCAGAAGACAGAATCTACTTTTAATCAACTCGTGATGGGCGATAGATTTGCCGTTTTCGTACAGATTTGAACTTGTGCGCAGTACACCGACATAATTAGGGACATTTGTCTGCTGAGGAGGTGCCGGTGAATCGAAACTGGCTGACAGGTACAAGGGTTTCAGCCCCGCTCACATACTGCGAGTTTTTCTCAGCTCGGCACTGAACGTGTGGAAATCACTCCTGTTTTTATGAAATAGGTGAGCGTGACGTGCGGGACAAGATGACGGCGTTTTCGTTAAATGAAGAGCCAGGGCCACATTTAAGGGGTGGGTTTTAAGTGTTCAACCCCTCCACCCCCCCCCCCCCGGCAGCCCGGAAAAAAAGAACTACTTAAAACAATCAAAACTAATTCAAGCTTTTCAGAATACTTGTTTCGCTGAAAAAAGAAATGTATTTTAGTTCTTTGTTTTTTAATTTGAAAAATGACGTTATTATTGAAGTATTGCTCATACATAGTACCTTATCTGCTGTATTTGTTTGTGTTATTGTGAACGTCATCTTTTGCCAAACAATACAGCGCTTTCAATAAAATTGTGAGTACTTGAACTAATAACACATCAAAATTATTAAAGTTTGAAAAAGCCAAACTCTTGTTTAACATATTTTAGAAATGTCAAAAAATACAAATAATGAAATGAAATTTTATTGGTAATATAGATTTCAAGAGAAATACTCTTTCAGGGGTGCACCCAGGATTTAACTTAAGGAAGGCTAATTTCTGACATCAAGCACCCTTACCCCTTTTATATCCAGGGGCCATTGGATTAAAATTTTAAAATCGTGAAAATACTAAACTTTAATAGATTACCCCCCCCCCCCGCCTTTCTTTTTATTTATTTTTTCCGGAATAATAGTGTAAAGCTTTGCTTTTTTGATTGGAAGCTCTCTTGCTTCTGTTAAATTTTATGTGAATTTTTTACTTATTTATCAAATTGAGTTTATGTAAGCAAATAAATGGTAAATACTATGAGGATCTTCCAAACTTAGTGAAGATGAGGTGATTAATCCACTCACGAGAATAGCACTATGATACGAATTAAGACCATTACTATTATGAACAAAGACATTAAGTGGAATATTCAAACATACTGATAGGGGGTTCATGGGTTCTCCCCGGAAAAATGTCTGAAAAGTGATTACAAAAACACAACAGTTAGACAACTTTTGGTCATGTTAGGGAGATTTGAGACTTGTCCGTCCTCATCTAATATTTTTTCAGAATTTGAGGCCATAAAAGCGTTATTATTGCACGCCATTTTTGCAATTGTTTGGGGTTGAGGTATAGGAATGTTTCTATATTAAGCTTCGAAAAGCGCAGTTTAAGATGACATTGGTTAATCTTAGGAAGAGCACGAGTTAGGGGCTCTCCCATTGTAAAATTTCGAAATTGATGTTCAAAAAACACCATAGTATGTCCTCTTAGAATATGTTAGGAGAATGAATGGGGGTTTTGGAACTTTTCACTAACGATTTTTTGATGTTGAAATTCCAAAAACGAAATGTATAACTATCTCAGTTAATCTTAGGAAGAATGGGGTTCGCCCGCTCTCAACCCGAAATTTTTCAATTGATGTCTAAACAACGCAGTAACATCTTTGATGATGTTAGAGAAAGGCATAGGGTTCGGCTTTCTCCTCTGAAAGTTTTTTGTCGAAATTAAAGATATCAAAACTCAATTTTAAACGATTTTCGAGATCTTTCCTCGAACATTTTTTGAAATTGAAGTTTTAAAAATGCCATTGTAGACCATCTTTGATGACGTCATGGGAATGGATGGAAAATATCCTGTGGGAACTCTCCACAGGATATTTTCCCCGAAACTGAGCTTAGAGAAATGCGGTTCCATTGTTGTCGATGTTAAGAGTTCGGAGACCTTCTTCAGGAAAGTTTTCAAAATTTGAAGTCTTAAAAATGGTTATAGTCCATTTATCGGTAGCCTTAATGATAGGATTCATGTACTCTGCACCAGCAGTTTTTTGTAATTTAAGTTCCAGAAACGAAATTTAAGACCCTTTATCATTATTATTTGGTGGGAGGAGGGGGCTTTTTAAAATTTTTTTTTGAATTAAAGTTTTAAAAACAAAACTGTAGGATATATTTGATAATGGGGCTCGCTTTTCACCTCCGGAAATTTTTAGAAATTCATGTTCCAAGAACCAATTATTAGACGATCTTCAATGAGGACATTCAGACATTCTACCGGAATTTTTCAAGACTTGAAGCTCTAAAACTATAATTCCTTTCTAACTTTAACGCCGAAAAAAGAGAGGAATTAGGTTCGGATACCCCCTTCCTCCCATTTTCTTAGCTACTTTTTTTAAATATTTTTATTCCAAATCAAAATGGAGAAAATAGGAAAAGATTTTTCAGTTAACTATTTTGGTTTTCTGTACTGAAATTTTTAATTTCCTTCCAATGCCTTCCTTGGTTTGAAGTGCAGAAGTTTGGCTTGAGTAAGTTTTTTTTTTTTTGATTAATTTGTTTATTTTGCAAAAATATTCTTCGGTCACTTTTTTTTCCTCTCTCTCTTTTGTACTTCCTTTTATTTTAATACCATTTTATATTCTTTATAATCTGTAACTTTTTATCTGTTTTCTTGTTTCTCGAGCATATTTCTCAGAAAATCAGTGGCGGGCTAATTATGTCGCAACCCCCTCTCCCCCTCCCCGGCCAAAGGGGGCTTTTATGAAATAGATTCAAAAAATGTGCATGAAAAATGTTTTATAGAATTCTGTTTTTGACAGAAAGGAGCTTTAAAAATTTCATTATGACGATCCTTCAAACCTGTAATTCGCCACTGCGAAACATCATGATTTTCCATGACAAATCCTCGAAATTAAAATTATTTTGGTTTTGATGGTGAGACGCTCTGTGATTTGAAGTTCCATGCTTTGCTGAGGCCCCATTCTCGTGCCTCATGCGTCTGTACATGTACAACGAATGATTTAATTGAAAACAATGCCTTGGTTTCTTGGAAATTGTAGATGAGTGGGAGCACGGAGCGTTCTTTTATAAGTGAGAATTTACCCACTTTCCCCTAGACTTTAAGAAAGACGACGAGTTATCAAGTGTGTATATAATCGTGTGCGTATTTGTTATTTCAATTGGATTCAAAGCATAGTATAGATTGAGTTATTAATGACTTGCATCTTTTCTAACACAGTGGAAAAATTTAAAATGTCGTTGATGCTTAAGACCTTCATGTCCAGTTTTTTCATAGGGGGAGCTTAAGCCCCCAAAGCCCCTCCTGGGTGCGCGCCTGTACTCTTTGGTAAAACATAAAATCTGGTTAAGGCCCAGTGAAGAGCAATGTTGAAGGACTCACCGAACTTCAAGCATCGTTCCTTCATCTGTTCCACAATCCAATGAGACTCGTTCCTCCTTTTGTTGGCACCGTGAGGTTTCGAGAGGAGCGAGCTCATCGGATTCGGAGATTGGTTGGTTTCATTCGGTTCAGTGGCAGAAGAGCCCTCATGGGCTGCGTCCCGATTCGGAGAAACTCGCCAAACCGTCCTACGGCCACTGGGACCTCCGTGGGACTGAGACACCCCCGAGAATCCTCTCTGAAGGCAAAAGGAGAAAGAAAATTGCTATTAGTTTTTCTTAACGTCAACAAAAGCTGCAACACTACAAGCTGTCAAGTAGTTGTACATTGAATATTTAATTTTAAGTTCTTAATTTGCATATCTTTTCTTGTTTTAGTTAAGCTTTTTGTTTCAAGTTTTGGTTTGGCAGCATTCGCCAGAAGCAGATGTATTAAAAATAGGCTGGAAGCCATGATTTTTTTTAAATATTGAAAACCTGAACTTGATCCCGATTTGTTCTAAGCAGGGGCGGATGGGGCCGGCGGGCAGCCGGGCATTTTCCCGGTGGGCCGCCTGTGTTTCGGCCGGTCTAAATTTTACAACTTGTGGCGTTTTTTTTTTTTGTTTTTTTTTTTTAGTCGGCTGGCCGGCCGGTCTAAATTTTAAAACTTGTGGCGTTCTTTTTTATTTTTATTTTTTTAGTCGGCCGGGGGGTCTAAATTTTAAAACTTGTGGCGTTTTTTTTTTATTTTTATTTTTTTTAGTCTGCCGGCCGGCCGGTCTAAATTTTAAAACTTTCTTCATTTTTAACGCAAAATATTGCTTTCCAATGCCATTAAAATGTCATACTTTTTCATTTTTTCCCCGATGCAGTTTTTTGAGTTAATCAAAGTGAACAATTTGCTGGTAGTTTTTTAATTATGTATAATAAACAGTTTTACTTTTAATGCTAAGGAAGTTCCCTCAAGGCTTGAATTAAAATGTTCGTCACTGTGAAAATTCCTGTCTTCACTTTAAAAAATTACTTACGTAACATTTTTTTAAGTTGAAAAAAAGAAAAAGGTAATAATTAAGTTTGTATATATTATTTTCATGTGTGCTTCATATTCATTAAACTAATAATTGTAAATAAATATTATAAAATATGTTACCGTCATATGTAGTCAGTTTCTGAAAAGTATGGATATTTTGAGATTCATCATTGCTAAATTTTCACAGAATTAGATTTGTTTTTAGTACGCCACGCTCAATAGTTGTTAAATATTGTAAAGCTAGTTCAATATTAAGTTTTTTTTTTTTTTCATTTTTATACACATGTTACTTAATTACTTACAATACAGCTTGTAATCATGTTGTTAGTTTCTGAAACTACTACGTTACTGTATTAAGCAAATAAAAATAAAGTTTGTAAACAACTTTTCCGATCGAAATGAAAAGTTTTTTTTTTTCTTTAAAGAGCAGTACGCGCTCGAAGGTGTATTAAATATTGTACCTTTTTTTCAACACTGTTTTACAAATGTGCATACATTGTTGAACTGCTTATTTAATTCACATAAAACTATAACATTTGAACATCCTAAAATGTGTTGTCACTATATTTAATTGTTGTATATGAATAAACTCGAACTAGAAATAAAAAAAAGTAAGTCAATTGAGGCGCAGTTTAAACTTTCGGTCTTCACTTTCGTTTTACTAAGTAGCCTTTTCAGTTGACGAATAAATAATCCGTTTCAAAGTTCGTCTTCTTTACTTTATGAATTTCCTTTCACTACTTCGTTATAAAAATTAAATCAGAAATTGTACGTTTTAAAATATGTGATCGTCATGTTATTAGTTTCTAAAAAGTATGTTAATAACGGATTTACTTTCAGTAGGGGAGGTGGGGATACATTTTTGCATAAATGTAAAGATCGATCAGTGTTAAATTTCTAACTCACCCCATTTTCACATAATTATATTTTGCCCCAGTTAAGGTCTCAAATATATACGAAACACCATAGCTTTATTTCAATCCTGTGTATATATTCAGTTGAGTAAGAAATTTCAAAATCAATGTCTTCCTTCAAGCTTTTGAAATGTACGTTAAAAATGGATTTACTTTCTATGCATCAAAAGATTTTGTATAAATGATTATGAAGAGCCGGATCAGAGTCAGGGCCGGACTAAAGTCCATTTACGCCCTACGCTAAACTTAGAAACTACGCCCCACCCCACACATCCGAAGCCTATCAAAATCAAATCTCCCCTCCCCCCTCCCAGCCCCATTTGATGAACTGATTTATGATTTTGGTTTTTTCTTTCTTTCCTCCCTTTGTTTTTCGTATTCCTCTGTCAATGCTCGAAAAAGAAAGGTCCAAAATTGGTTCCTCAGGAATTTGTCGCAATTGAAGCTTTCAAAATACAATTTTATGCCATTTATCGGAAAGTAATGGGACAACTTGCAGCAGGGCAAATTCAACGCGCAATTTTAAAGATTATTGATTTTTTTAATTTATTGTTATTTATGATTTTTTATTATTTATAAAGCAAAATTGTAAGTGTTTTGTTACATTCAAAGAAAAATATACGTTGTAGAAACGATCTTTTCTCCTGGTTGTAATTTTTAAGCTAAATTTAATGGTATAATAATCCAGTTGAAAAGCCCGATATCACAACGTATATTTTTCTTTGAATGTTACAAAATACATACTGTTTTGCCCTAAAAATGTCAGTCGCTCGGAACGCTCCCTTCCCTTATTTCACCACGTCGCTAAACTTTTATTTATTCTTGAAAATATGTTGTAAAACATCTTGTCTCACGCTTTCTTTTTCAAAAAACAGTTATTGTTATTTTTCCATAATGAAATTGAAAAACAAACGTCTGTGGCCTCAAATATAAAGAATAATAATGTTTTGGGCTGAGGAGATTTTTAATTTTAATTTTTAATTTATTTTACTTAAATTTAAAAAGCATGGCTCTTGAATTTCTTGATACACTTTTGTTTTTCTCTCATTTTCTACATTAGAAAGATTAGAATGTTGTTGCTCCTTTCCTCACAATTGTTTTATCCCTCTCTTTAATTGTTCTTCTATTTAAAACATATTTCAAGGCATGTCTTGATTTTTATCCACTTTGTTTTGACCTTCATTAAAATATTTTGAAAAATAATATGTTGAAAGTGAACCCCAATAACTGATATAATTATAAACAAAATATATAAAATTGTGCATTAGAAATTATTTATTAGGAACTTGTTTTCGATGCATGTGTCTGTTGAGAACTAAAGCAGTCTATGGTAAATATTTTGAGTACAAAATAAGCAATATTTGTAGCAGAGGAGCTCGGACATGAGGTCATTGCTAACTCTCCAAAATTTTCTTATTCGGCAAATGATGTGTCAGTTTGGCAAATTCGGAAGCAAATTTGTAATAAATTTTTATAAGAGTGTCTAATGTCTCTTTTCGTTAAATGTTGGAACTTGTGTAGGGTTGTATTTTGTCATTCGGCAAAATTTGAAGTTTCATTCGGTAAATTGATTAATATGCCCCACTTCCAACTTCGTACGCCCCTGTGGGTAGACTGTCTTAAATAAATATAAATTAATAAATTATTAATTGCAAGACAAAAGCTTACTGACATGATTTAAAGACATCAAGAGAAAAATTATTTCATAAATAAGTTTTATAATAGACCATTTTCTATATCATGGCTATTACTAATTTTCCTGTGTGCTATATTTTCAAGAAACGATTGCTCAAATCGAAGGAATTGAAAAGTATTTGCTTTGACCAAAATTATTTCGACTCAAGCTTTACGCCTCCTACCTTTCAATTTTTTTTCTCCTTCTCAGGGGGCAGGTTGCAATCCGTTCTAATTGACCATTTTTCTCCATATACTAGCGTGCCGCGTTCTTTTTTTTTTTTTTCTTTCTTCCTTTCTTTTTTGTTTATTTATTTATTTTATCAACGAACTATGAATAATTTTTTTCCTCCTCAATGTGCGCCCTTTCCAGCTTGCGCCCCTAGGCCAGGGCCTAGGATGGCCTAATGGGTAATCCGGGCCTGATCAGAATTCAAGTTCCATTAGTTGATCTTTGTCACAATTTTTCTTACGAGAAGCAGTACGCAATCGAATGCATAGTAATAGTATACCATTATTTCAATGTTCAATTACTTATTTATATTTATGTATAATCGGAGTAGCTGTAAGTATTAAAAATTTGTAGTAGTAAATTTTTGAATTTGCATACGCATAGTGGTTTTATATTAAATAGAAAAAAATGTTTGGTTTGTGTGTAAATTTGCATTTTCATCATTGAAATTTTTAAATGTAAAAGAAAGCCTAATTTTGAATTAAAATTTACGAACATTATATATCTATATACACTGCTCGACATTGAAAATGCAACACCAAGAAGGAGTGGTCAGACATTCATGCAAATTTTACCGTAGACGCACGTCACTGAGTTATGCAAATGATATGAAATGCGCAGCTCTCCGACGCACGTGAAGTAAGATATAAGAGAATGAAGTTGAAAAGTGGGCTATGTTCATGTTGGTTTTTCTGCCAGACTAATTATCGGAGAAATTTGGTTTTTGTCTCGAAGGATACGTGTGATAGGAGGAAATGCCTCGCCGTCCTCAACGAAGACACTTCCAGCATATAGACGACTATTGTGCCGGAAAACATCCGTGTGATATGCTGTTTCTGACAGGCAGTTGAGTGACAAGGCAATTGAACGAATTTTCCTATGCGTGATACCTCCTTAACCCATTAATGCCTGACATTTTTTCCAAAGATATTTTGTATACTGGTTACACGGCTACAGAACGCACTTTACAATGGTTATGTGCTGAAATCTGTTAATAATGAATTGAAACAATACCAAAGTAATAATTGAACACTATTATTGGGTTGAAATGTTCATTTTTGGTGAATTCAAACACCTTTTGGACCGTCCCTAAAAAGGGACGCTAGGCATTAATGGGTTAAATAACACTTTTCAGTTTTACACCCCTTGCATAAAATTGAAAATACTTATGAAACTGAAATGAAAGTCATAACTTATTAGGGTAGAAATATTTGATTTAAAAAATATATATATATATTATGCTCTCATTTGATAGTAAAGCTATAAATATTCAACAATACATAATTTTCCCAAATTTGTCGACTTTCTTCCATAATTTTAACTACACAGTAGGGTGTATCACGAAAATATTTTTGGAAATTGAAAATTTCAAGTTGATAAAAAGTTGTCACTATATTCACATAGTTACCAAAACAATTTTATTTTGCAATTGAAAAGTTGAGGTTTCGAGTTTTTTAGTAAAAACTATGATTAATTTACAAAATATATAATTTATGTGTAAAACAAAAACAATCATTTAAGTGCAAAAATGGACTACTTAAGGAGTAATCTATCACTAAAAAGTGCATTGAAATTCAACTTATGGGTTTCCAGAAATAGTAATGAAAAATCTCACATTTTTGCTAGTCAGTCATAGTATTTTTAAAATATTTACCGATAGGGTGTATCACGGATTTTTTTTTTCTTTTTTTGGAATTTCAAAATTTCAAGTTGATAAAGTTTCACTATATCCACATAGTTACTAAGAAAATTTTGAATTTAAAAAATATTTAGGTCTACCGGGATTACCTTGAAGTTTCAAGTTTTTTAGTAAAAACGATTAAAATATTTTTATAATATGTATAAATGATGTGAAAAGCAAAACAATTATTTGAGTGGAAAAATGGACCCATCTCGCTATTTCAAAGCTCTGTACTGCAATGCTTGTACTATTAATACAATAATAAAAACCATTCTGCAGGATAGGTAGATATTCTAAAAATATGACTGACATGCGAAAATGTGAGGTTTTTCATAACTATTTCTGGAAACCTAAAAGTTAAATTTTAGCTCCAATGCATTTTTTATTGTACATTATTGTATATTATATCCTTAAGTAGTCCATTTTTGAGCAAAAAATTATTTTAGCTATACACATAATTTAAATATTAAAAAAAAAGCATAATTTTTGCAAAAAAAACTTGAAACTTCAAGGTAATCCCGGGTAGACCTAAATATTTTTCATTAAAAAAAAAAAAAAAAAATGTGAATGTAGTGCAACAACTTTTATCAACTTGAAATTTTGAATTTCCAAAAAAAATTTTTTGTGATACACCCTACTACACAGTACCAAAGAGGTACATTTAAATGATATTCCTCTCCTAAGAAAAATAATCAAATGCTCTTTGCGCTCGAATAAGGGGGGGGGGGGGGGAGAGGTATTAAAAGCCATAACCAACGTAAACGTTCCTCTAACCTTGCAGGAAATATTACAAACAACTTTTGCCTGATAGTATTTGCCCTTTATCTCTTTTTTTATTCAAGCAGACCTTAATTTTACGAAATCAAATTTCAACACAGTAACTGAATAATAGGAAAATTTAATGTTTCTACACATTTTATAAAACATTCTTACAGTTAAAGCTATGATCACTTAAAAGTTCTTTTATTTCCGGATGAATATTTTTGTATAAATTGGTCTTGTTCAGCTGTCATTTTGTCAATGCGGAAAAAAATCTTGTTAGAATACAGTTAATTAAATAACATTTACGACTTTTTGGCCAGGAAAAAATATCCCCACAGTCAGTGATCAAGAAAAAAAAAAATCGACGGGGCGGGGGGGGGGGGGGCACAAAGTAAATTTTTTACGGATTTATTAATTTTTCGTAAGTAAATAATGATAATTTTTATAATATGCAAATAAAGAAATGCAGAAAGAAGACAAAAAATTCCAAGAGTAGAATTAAATTCTACTTAAATTCTCGCACATTCTGGCTCAAATAAATCTAAGCATTCTTTAGCATTTATGTAATCTCCTATTTTACTAAAATAAGAGATAAGACTAACCAAACCTAAGGATAAAACTTCTAAAGAGACTAAAATAAGGAACATGAAATTTTGACCATTTAACCACTTTTGACCCGTGATGTATCATAACATTGTTTCATTCTTTTCAAAGCGAAAATATTTCCACGGAGGTTGTTGGAAATGGTAAAATTTTTTTTAAAGCCCCCGTCTAGATGTTTGGAAATATTGATGGGAAGCTCCATTGAATATTGTGTAAGTCACATTTTTTCTTAAGCGGTTTTGATATTTCCATCTCTAAAGTCGAATTCCAATTAAAAATTTTGATCTACTTTTGCAACTGACATAAAATATTCAGTATACTTAACAACGCGGACAACTATTTCAGCAAGTCCAAAAGATGAAACAAAAGGTGTGAGGGCCAAAAATCGTATTTAAAAATATCAAGTACAATGGTACGAATAGTACATAAAACTCATCCACTTTGTGGCAAAAAGCAGTAATATTAGTTGTTTTAGGTTTATTTTTCTTTAAAAGTCCCGTACACTGTTAAAACTGCTGACTGCGTTTGGCTCCTTTCAAATGTGAAGCGCTTGTAGCATCAGTGGCACCCTGCACTGAGCCAAGAGTGTACCCGTAACTAGGATGAAAAACTGGCACCCTTAACCCAATATGCATGATAGAGAAGATGGAACTCGAGGAGAGAAATTGCACCCTCACTGCTCTCTATTGCAGACCCCCCCCCCCCCCGGGCTATATGCATTTGTTTTACAATTGTGACTGATTTTATTTATTTTTTTTTTATTCACGAAGTCTTGGTAAATTTCTCACATCGAACTCTGAAAATGACTGAAACTTATAATTTAAAACATTTTCTTACAGTTCAGACTTTCCAACATAGTTTAAAGACTTCCATTTATCTGTCTGTACTTTAACTCTCGTAATGTACTCGGATCACTCAGCAGTTTTAAAATGTTATTGACATTTACTACAGCGTACTTAGAATGTAATAAGAGATTATCTATTAATAAATTAGAAATCACATAAAATAAGTTAAAACATATTCTTCACCGATTATTACTGAATGACTAATGCCCCAATCATTCTCATTTCGAGATTTTTTTTCAATTTGTAAATTTGAACATTTTCCTAAACACCAACCGGTGGTATTGGTTTTAATTTTGTTGCCAATCCCAATGCAGTAGTGTAGTCTCAAGGCAGTGCCCTTATTTCTCCTGATATTTTTGTAGTATGTCCTGATTTTATTTCTAAGCGTTCTACAGTCTGGAAAATATGACAGGGAGGGGGGCACGTGCCCCATGCTGGATCCGCCACTGCCCACAGTTATAAACACAGTCGAGAAGAATCATTGTAAACCATGCTTGAGCAAAGGGGGGAGAGGGGCTGAACAGTTTGAAGTTTCGTCATAGTTCTACGAATAAGGTTTGTTCCAGGAAAACCGCTTGAACGTAGTTCAACGCAGAAGTTTGAATCAAAATTTAGGATAGCGACTAAAACAATGCACCAACCAGGTGTGTGAGCCACCTCCCCCCCCCCCAAAAAAAGGCTATATTAATAGCTAAATGAGAGTTGATTTTTTATTTTTTTTCATATTTAAGTAACCTTTGCGAAAATTTTATTTCAGCCAGCCAGAAACTTATACTTCTTCGATAATTTAAATTCTTTTCATTCATCTCGGCGGTAGAAATCAAGTTGAAATAAAAACTTCAGTCCCAAGAAAAAAAGTGCAGAAGCAATAAACTGCCTCCAGCCTGAGAGGATAAAAAGTCTCTGCAGAATGAGTTGCTTGAAGAAACGCGTTTTGGATTTCTTACTAATAGGGAAATTCTAGAATTAAACGTTTTCCATTTTCGTCTTTTATTTGAGAGGAAACCAAAAACATCAAGCTTTGTGCTGCACAGCTTTCGTCCAATAGATGACGAAAATTTAAAAAAAAAATGTTGCAGATGCTGCTGTTAACCTTCCCACGGCAGTCCACTTTCCTAATGTGTGATCATGTGCAATTATCCTTAATCTTATTCCGAAAGTGACCCAGCATACAAAAACTCGTTTGAAAAATAACAGGAGCTAAATTCCCGAATACTACCATGTAAATTAAGGCAATAATAACTAATATAAATTTGATAAAAGCTAATGAATACAAATAAAATTCATTATAATAACAGAAAAAAAGTTGCTCGAAATATTAAATACATACATAAAATATGGAATGAAATTAAGAGTTCAATACATCATAAATACAACTTTGCATAACTTTTATCGTTGTAGATTAAAAAACAGTTGTTTACCTTGTAATTGAAGGGGCAAGTGGATAAAGGTGATATGTGACAATTTAAAAAAAAATACTTTTTACCATGGATAAAGGTGATAAGGTAATTAGTTTTTTGAAAACTTTTTCTAGAAATTTAAAAGATTGTCACATGTTACCTCTATTCATTTGCCCCTTCAATTTTGTTTGCGAGTTCACACAATTGAACACACACTAATTTGAATTTGTGCAAATCGGCAAAATTCAACATACGTCACATATCAACTTTATCCACTTAGCCTTTCAATTGAGAACAAGAAAAAGTATTAACTCTCCGCACTAATCATTAAAAGTTTATTTCAAAAAAGCAAAAAACCTTATTTTAAGTAGCTAAGATACTTATTTATAAGTTAGTTTCATAATTTATTAATATATGACCTGATCGCAGTTCCCCCAAAAATGTGGCTTTCATCGAAAAAAATAACGGAAAGATGGGTCAAATCACCATTTTCACATTTAAAACTCAAGTTGACCATTTTTGGCCTAACTAAAATCAGTCAATTGCGGCATCTTGCCCGTACAAAACAGAGTTTTAAACTATTTTTCAGATCTGCAAAGAACTTTTAATTGCCACAACGTGTTTTGACATGAAACACTGAATTTATCAAAGACCTAGATGAAAAGGCTAAAACCAAATTATTCTAATAGCACTAAACATTTATCAGATGTTTCCCAGCACTAGATTTTAGCAAGTCCACATTAGCTCACTCATTGAACTAAATAATCGGGAGTACTTTATTTGTGGAAAAACTTCAAAAAATACACGTTTTGGACTAAGAAATAAAATATGACAATACACATTCTTTTCGGCAGCAATACTAGCGCAACTCTTACTTCAATATTAAACTAAGTCGACAGCAAACCAAACCCTTTCTTATGCATTTTCCTAATGAATGAAAACTTTTAACCCATTAACTAGGGATGCACCGATTAATCAGCAGTACCAAAAAATCGGCCATAATCGGCCACTTTGCCGATTATTAATAATCAGCAAAATCGGGCCGATTAATCGGCCATAATCGGCCACTTTGCCGATTATTAATAATTAGCAAAATCGGGCCGATTAATCGGCCGAAAAATATTTTTCAGATCAGATATTATTCTTTAAAGTATACTTTCACTAGGAAACTATGATGAATAATTTTATTAACAGTAATAAGAATCCTCACAGTTGATATAAAGTTTTTTTTAAATGAATTCTCCTATTTTGAATAAATATACATAGACAATGATGCAACATTTTTCATGTGGGGATAGTTTTCTCCTTAGCACAGTGCTTTCAGATAACCTCTAATTTTCAAAGAATAAAAGTATTGAATTAAATTGCTACTGATTACTAAAATATATGAATTAAAAGTACTCCTAAACTGGAGTGTTCACCACACACTCCCCCACCCCTCCTTTTTTTTAATAAATTTTTATTTCCAATTACATAACTAACAATGTTAATACAGTCGACGCTCGATATAACAACCGTCTCCGTCCTACAGAAAACGGTCTTTATAACGAGTGGTCGCTGTAAGAGGTAGAACATAGAGTACATTGGGATACAGTTGGGGGTTTTCTCACCTGTCGTTATATTGGGATGGTCTTTATAACGTGTGGTCGTTATAACGAGCGTCGACTGTAATATTATTGACACTAATATGAAAATTGGTTCTAAGAAATTTGATAAAATATTGAAATTATTTTGTGAAAACTAGGAAAATGAAAAAAAATCTTCTCCCAGAAATAAATTACTTACTATTTCTGAACTTGGAATTGTACAAGAGATAGAAAACAGTGATGGTAAAATTGGTAGCAGAAAAACAATTATCCTTATCATTAATCGGCCGATTATCAACAGCCAATTAATCGGTAATCGGTCAATTTGCTTATCGGTGCATCCCTACCATTAACCTCAAAACATGATTTTTCGCGTTGTTCCGCTCATCAAACTAAACAAACTACTGGAACGGACATTTAGAGAAATTAACCCTTTTGCTATACAACACTCAAATTTCAGACGGCTATCAGAAGTAAATGCTGTCTGACTGCTGTTTCTCGTAAAAACGCTAGCAATCAATTTTGAAGCTAATATCACAGTAGAAAACGAGCAAAACTCTTTCGCTTACCCAGAGTTCGAAATCCATTGAGAGGGGGGGGGATCTTCACTCTTTGAAATTTTTCTTCATCACGCGAACACCGAAAATCTACGTTGCAAGAATCTACGGAGTAACGAACGAAATAACGAATTTTGCGCTGCTCAGAGCTTGGCCAATGAAATCGCTCATAGCCGTTGCGTCATTCGTCGTATGCAAATCAGATTGCAAGAATCAAGTGTTTCTTCTTAAAAGAGAGAAAAAAGGGTTTTATTCAGGGGGGATTTTTTTTTTTTTTTTTTGTGGGGAAAAAAATAAATAAATTACTCATTTTGAAAATTTAAAAATAAGGATGACGACCAATTGTATTTGACTCAAAACATGAATGAAAAGAACATAGGCGGATTAAGGACTTGATTTCTGGGGGGAGGGGGTTAGTAATATTAGTTGAAAAATTTACATGCTCATTTTTATTCGAGTTTTCGTAATTTTTAAGAAACATTGAAAGCTTTTGCGACTTTGTAAAAATATTTACGATTCTACCAGTCTATTTTCGTTTTCAACGATTTATCACAAAATGAGCAATTTTATCAATTTTCAGCAATTTTTCCGAAACCTATGATCTCTGAATTATTTAGATTTCAATAATGACAATGATTGGCTAATTTAGACTTACGAGACATACTTTTTGAACAATATTTAGAAAGAAAGTAAAAAGGTATCCCCCCCCCCCCCAAGTAAAATATCTCCTGAGTAATTTGTTTTTAACTGAGGAAGTAAAACTTACTTCATAAAAGTTCGAGCTTCAAGTTCGAGCGTCTTCCATTTCAAGCAAACACTATGAGGATACAACTTTGACTTCAGTTTAAACACTCGCACTCTCACAATGTATGGAATTACGATCAATTTGATCCTAATGAAAAGCCGAACAACCCCTGATCCAGTTTCCCAGTTTTTTTTTATTTCTGGTGGTAATTTGTACGATTTCACAGCCTCCTAATTTCACGTCCTCCTAAGACACAAATGGGCACCACAAAAAAAGGGGGGAAATTTTCAGCAAACATTTTGTTTTGCTCTCTTTGTGAAGTTTCATGCAGAAATTTTAATCTAATTTCTTCCAACATATTTAGTGATCTCGAGATAAGTATGCTTACCTGCTAACTCCCGAAACTCAAATGCAAGAAGGTCAATGCTCAAAAAAGAGAAGGTTAGAAAAACCAAGAAGAATAATTTTGCCCTAATCCGTACGTTTTCCAGTGTCAATGGAATCAAATTACATTTTAAACTAGTCCTTAAAAATATTTACTGTTTTTTTAATTATTACTGCTAATTATTCAGTAACATTATGATTCTGCAAAAATCATTTTTGGTAACAAGCAGAGAAAAATAAACACATTGTTTAATTCCATACGGTTTTTACTTTATATTTGTGCTACGGTTAGACTATTTTTGCACTTTTTTGTTTAAATGTTACTCCAATGCACATTCAATCACGGGACGCGGGAGCGTCCCGCCTCGCCAAGAAAACCAAATACAAGCCGCCAAGAAATTTCCGTCGCCAAGAAAAATGTAAAAGAGCGACCAAAGGACTGATTACGCGAGTAACCAAACCGGGGTTTTCACCCCTCTGTATCTCAGCCCCATAAAGATCCCTAGAGTTCTTTTTCGGTATACTCAATCTCCAGCGCCCCCTGACGGCACATACTAAAGCAAAACATCCAGGACCCTCAGGGGGAGGTGTGATAAACGCTAAAAAATCGCTATTTTTTGCACTTTTTAAAAATTTTTGACAGGGGTTCAGACTAAACGGTAACTCGGATTGAGCTCTCATTTTGCACCCACATTTATTTTGTCCCAAAGCTCGGCATAGGGGTTTTTTCGACCCCCCTCCCCCATCGTTTTTATTTTCCGTATCTTTTCTCCTCGGGAGTCTTAAGTGTTGATTTCTGGTATGAATATTCTCGATGAGACATTGAGGACGTATACCAAAATTTACCCCCCGGGGTCATCGCAGGACGGAGTTATTAATGCTTAAAATTTGTCCGATTTCCATCAACTAGTTCTGTTCAACGTCTGAGCATTTATTCAAGCGATTGGAAACTGTTGTCATTGTTTAGCGACGAGGAAAGAAAACTCAATTATTTAAAATTTCTTCTATTGCCAGTTTCTATTTGTTAACAAATAAAATGTTCGTAATTGATTTTATTGCATAAAGCTTTTAAAAGGGATCTTCAATTTAGATTATTTTAATATGAGTTCGGCAGTTTTTTAATCGGAGGTCGGGTCGTTTTTTTTTTTTTTTTTAATTTAATCGTAGTTCTTGCTAGCAACTAGCTTTGTTTTGTGTCTGTTCGGGTGGTACATTGTGATTGATTTCAAACTTATCCTCGACTGAAGTAGAGCCTTGAACTTATGCGCTAAGTGCATGCACTGTTAGAATTAGGAGTGCCACAGGGGAGCCATTTGGCTATCAGGGGTGAAAACACGGTGCTGAGGGGTGCCAAATCGAATTTGAAATTCTCTTTCGGTGCCAATTGTCCTTTCGAAAGGTGTTAGAAAGTTCCTTCGTTTCCGAGCGGCACCCTAAACCGTGACTGCAATCACCCTGCAGCTCGCGCATGCTCAGCGGCATATCTCGTATCATAACGTATAACGAGAGTTATCGTTCCGCCATTGAATCAGGCAGGTCATAAGAAGTTAGTTTCAATTGGATTCTTAAAGTATTCAAGGTAAATTGACTGTTATAAATTGCTTATTTTATTATCACATACATTGTAATGATTACCTTCTTTCTCTCGTCCGTAAAATTTATTTAAAGATATTTGTATCGGGTAGTTCTATTTCATAATTGTGTTTTGGTGGGAACGACTCTAGTGTCTTTTTCCCGTCTGTTCCTCATATTGTGCTTATACTTTTAGTGTTGCGCCAAAAGTAATAGTCGGCAAACAAAATTTAACACTAATTACGAAAAGAAATAAAAAATTATCAAAAAAAATATCCCAGAATGTATGTAGTTCAAATTAGAAAAATACAAAAGTGTCGCGACCAGTTTATTTAACGTCCTGGTAACGGTTGACTTTGAATTAGATGACCAAAAAAGTGAAAAATAAACAACTAGTTTAGAAAATTACTTTGTCATTTTTAACATTTACATGCTATTTTATTATCGGAGCAGCTTAATATTTTCACAAGATTGAAACAAAAAAAAAGAAAATAATCTTTAAATATTGGCAGTTAAAAAATAAAATTTTTAAATTTCTATGTTGAAAAACTAGACTTATTTTTAAGTGATTTTAGTTCATAAATAGAAATGATTTATTAATAGCTTTCAGAATAAACTATCCAGTAAAACACTCTAAAAACTAGCCAAGGTTGAGTTACCTTGAATATCGTCGGCACCATGCTAAAATAACGAATGTGAAAAATCGCGTTTTTCAAGTTCGATGGTTTCCCGTAGTATTAAAAAAGGGCTACCAACTGATAAAATGAGGAATCTGTTAGATGGTGTTAGCCAATGTCATTTTTACGAATTCACAGCTTTGCCCGATTAAGTTCTGCTATATTTACGACTGTGATATTGAACAGTTTACACAGTTAAACAAATAAAAAAAAATTATATTTTTAAGGATTTATTGCCTTATCTTGTGTTTAAAAAAAGTTTTTCTCAGTAAAACAAAACGTTTTTATTTTACCCTTTCATCCATTATTATTAATTTTTATAGCAATTTTGTATCCTAGATGTTAAGTATCGAAAATGAATGGCATGAAACTTCATTGCAAACTATCGAATATTCTCTAAAATTTCATATTCGATACTTTACCTTCAATTCAGTGACTTTCGACTAAGAATGTCCATTTTGGTAAAGAAGCGAATATTTTTAAGCAATTATTATTGATAATTTTACAAATAATTAAAATTTAAATGATACCTGCGAACGGTAGTTTTACACTTAAAGATATCTATAAAAATTAGAAAATTGAAAATAACCAAACGCGTCAGGTGGGAATAAATTATATTCAGTGTTTTGGCTCTCCTGAAAAGTGCCAATTTTCACATTCGTAATTTTAGCATGGTGCCGACGATATTGTCCGTTTTTAACCTTTTTTGACGTCTGGCAAGCCTATGTATTTCATGGGTACAAAAATTGTTTTATATTTGTGTGATGTTATTAAGCACTTTAATATATTTTTTAAATGATTTTATCAGCATAGTTATTTTATCATTTCTGTCATTTACTGCATTGAAGTCAATTACTGCGCAAAATTTTAAACTCTCATTTGCAATCTTTGTAGAAAGTTTTACTACTGTTAAAAGTATAACTTCACAAACTCATGAGTACTTAATAAAACTTTTAATGAAGAACTTAATTCCCATGTTACTGAATTAAAATCTGATTTATAAGAGTGATATATTTTTTCATACATATTCGGAGGTTCACAATCTATAAATTATTGTTTTAACTTAAAATTTTTAATTAGTAAAATATTTAGATCTGTAAAATATTAGTAGAAATGCTAGAAGTAAAAAGTTAGAAGAAATGTTAGTAGTAAAATGTTAGTAGATTTTATTCTGCTTATTTGGTATTTCCTCAGAAAATACAATTTTACTAAAACTTAGTTTTTGGACGGGACGGTTTAAACCAGGGTTTTTACCATAGTTTCCAAAACCTGGTTTATCATATTAATTCGTTCTTCTATAACTTCTAATATAATTTACATTTGATAAGATTATGGTACAAGCATCTTTTCTAGAAAAATTTAAGAATTAGGGAGAATTTAATAAATTAGATATCAAGGACATTACTCGCTCTGCTCCCTTAAATTAGAATGCAGCCAATGACAGATAAT
>JAXGGA010016090.1:0-27501 GCA_038373865.1 Uloborus plumipes | reverse complement strand
CCTTTGAACAATATTTGCTCCTTTGACAAATTACTCGCTATATGCACATGAGCAGCAGTAGAGAACTAAATTACAATCGAAAACACTTTCTTGCTCGAAATCTCGCTACATTGTCGTGGCGTGGGAATACTTAACGAAGAGGAGAAGCTTATAACTTGTAGCTTTGCTCATTTTACGTGCATATGCGCCGAAAGTAATGTAATATATTTAGCATCATGTGGTTGTGAGAGAAATTTTGAATTAAAACTGGAAAATTTTGCCAGTTCGCTATCTGATAACTTTTGCAGTCAAAAAATTCTGCTTGAAAATCAGGTTTCAAAAATCTGAGCATTAAAAGGCTGCCGATAAATAACGTTTTGTGTGTGCTCAACAAATTTGTGAGTTAAATATTTTTGACTGAACATTCAATTAAGTAATTCATTTCTCTCGGAAACAAGTAAGCGTTACGTATTCCCCTTTGGTTTGAAAAGTGAACTCATAATTCGATAATTTTTAATCTTTTATCATTATGAGTTACTCTTCCTTGCCAATGTGAAGCTTTATTATTGTGCTATTCTCTTGCAGGCCAACTACTGAGTTCAATCATTGACGGACACGTGACCAAATTTTAAACTACATAAATTAAACTTTATATTTGAGCTAAAGCTTGGCACTTCGCGAGCAAAGAACAAAAAATCCACTAGCCCTGTGACGTCACCCTCGCTTTAAAAATTATTTTAAAAAAACACTAGGTACTTCTCGTATATCGAAAATAATTTTTCACCCATGATATTCGTGAGTGTTACTCTATCATTTAAAAAATTAAGTTAAAAAATCGAAAAATTCCAAACTAAAGATAAAATTTTGCATAAATTCAGGACAATTTCTGCAGATTTCTTTAAATTGGAAAAAAAAAAAAATCCTCAAAAATTTGCGAATTACACTTTTTCGGAGGTTAGTCAAAAAGTCAAATTTTTTGCGACATTTGCTGGAATTTAAGATCAACTTTGAAATAGACAAAATCTGCTGAATTTGCACAAAATTGCAATTATTAGTAAAATGTTTTGTATCTTTGTGCACCTTCAACTAGTATGAGGCAGGCTAGACAAGAAGCAATCCGTCTCCAGAAAATATTGAGCGATTAGTGTTTTTTCCCATTTTAATGCATTGAAATTATGATTTTACCAACACAAAGAAATATCCATTTCAACAATATAAATTTTCAGGGCCAATTTAATTTCCATTACATTTCTTGAAATCCACTACAACAAAATTCCTGTTACGATGAACAAGGTTTGAGATCCTTTGAAGCTTACTGTAACGTGATTTTTAATGCAATATTTTTGGTTATTTAAATATTTTATTTTCATAGCGTTTTTTCTCCATATAGTTCTTTATTTCCCATTGTCACAACCTCTGTGTATTGTTATTAGTATGCCAAAAATTTGAATATGATAAGCCACTGTTTTAATAATTTGAAATTAAGTTTTCAAATAGCAATAATTCAAATAAGTAGGATGAGATAAAGTCTTTTGTTATGAACCTAATGAATATTCATTGTAGTGATTGCTTGCAGCCAAAAGTAAGTTGAATAACACTTATATGTGATATGGAAAAGGTTATGCACAAATGTACATTCATGCATTTGTATGATCTTTTCCACTTACTAAGTTTTCTGTTGTCTTGAACAATATTCAATTTGTGCTGCCACTCTGTATTGGCCAAGTACCTAAATAAAAACCGGCTCAGTGCCGAGTATTTACTGAGTACTCAGTATGACAAACAGACCTATTGCACAACTTTTCCAAAATTAATTTCCAAAAAGAAGTTTTTTATTTCCAAAGTTAAACTATATTCCAAAAGTTGAAGCACTTTCTTGTGAATTAATGAATGCAGTTTCCATAGAATTCAGGACGTACATGACTACTGGCAGAATCTGTACTCTTGTAAAAATTCTTTTCAAACATTTCCTCGGGTTGGAATATTAAGAATTAATATTATTTTGCAAACTGGGGAAAAACTTTTTCTGTAAATGCTGTAAAGAGACATTTTCTATAATAGTTGAAATAGCATATGAAATCTGTTTGCAAGTGGGTGAAATTTTTTGAGATAGATGCTGATATTTTGTATGACTCATATAACTTTTTAATTGAAAAAAGGAAAAGAAAAAGTCTTAAACTGCATCATCAGCATTTTTAATTCCATTGTGCTAGAGTTTAGCAATGTTCTATGTTTTCCTATTCCCTGCTTTAAATGTATTCACACATTTATAAATAAACATTATGATTTTTTTAAATTTGTTGTTTGTTAGTAATTTTTTTAAACTGAAAATGCATCAAAAAAGAAAAAAAAAAGTCAGACAGGGGAAAAATAGTTTTAAATTTAGGTAATTTATATTTATTATTATTATTAAAATCTTTGAATTATTCTTATAATGTTGACTTTGTGGATGTAATTTTGAACACAGCCAGACTCTTTTTAGTATGCTTTAATGTGAATTTAAATGTGCTCATGAGCTATATGTGTTTATGCATCTCTTGATTTTATAAGCATAATGCAACCTTCTGGTAATAAGCATATAGCAATCTAAGTAATAAGCAAAACATTCTTAAATAAGCAGACTTACAGAAAATTGCAATAAAAAACAATGTTTTGTTTTATAAAATTACATATGATTATTTAGAAGACATTAAAAATATAAAAATATTTTTTTCACATCATTACTTAATGCAGTAGACTGTCTCCTACTTTAAACTTATGTGATATGCAAGGGAAGCCCTGTCATGCAAATGGCTTTAGCATTAGTTTAGCATGAATGTGTGCCGCTTCAAGCACACCATGATAATTTTTTTAATTGTAATAATTTGTTTTTTATAGTCTATGCTGAAGCTTTACATTAAGCAAAATAAAAAGTAATGGTTGTTGTACTTCAGTCGTTTTCTTTCTATTAATATAAATAATTTTTTACATAAAAATGAATTTTTAAAGTCTACAAATTTAAGCTGAATTATCTTGAGATTTGGATCAGCAAAGTCTGGGTAGAGAAGGTTTTATTGTGTTAAAAAAAATTATGTTTGCATGGCCTTTTTTTATGGGAGGAGGGGGGGGGGATCAAAGTATATTTTAGAGCCGTAAATATTCTGTTTACCCTTGCCTTTAGTTATGTTCAATCCATTTGCATGGATGTGACATTTTTATGCATATATTTGCACTACATTCCCAGCATTTTAAACTTTGACTTTTAATTGTTAACTATTCAAACATAAGAAACCTTTGTGTATCAAAATATGAAATCTCAACTCTTTAAGAAAAATTTTGTTCTTGATAAATAATGTTTTGCACATGTTGCGGGCGTGACCATATGTTCATAGACCCACAGCAAGTACACAACCAAATTTAAAGTTATGTTAATAATATATGTAAAAATGTCTCTTTTGTGCACATAGATTGAACATTTGTTGTTTTTACTGCACATACTAATTTATTTTTATTCCTTTTCAGTGATATATTGAGTTGCATAACGTTTTACATGTACAAGCATGATGTCATTTGCAACTCTGCATTGATACACGCACAGTTGCTCATCTGAAATATTTTGTTGAAGTAGATGGTTGGAAAAATAACCCAAGTGAGATTCTTCTAAATTTCAAGTTACACCTTTCAATAAATAGCTATTATTTCCTGAATTCAGCCGATAAACATCCACAAAATCCATGCAAAATGATAACATGCCTCACATTTTTTTATAACATTGCATTTGATTATGTCAAATAATACATTGGATGTCCCTCTTAGAGATAGATAAATTCATTTGAATGTCATTGAACTCGACTTGTTCGGTTAGTTTGATGCAGCTATTAACAAGGTCTACCCACCAATGAAAATACTTTGAATCTGGCATTAGGGAGTGCTTTTTCAAGAAACATTACTCTTTGGTGGCTTCTTTTCAATTTCTTCCAAGTTATTTAGTAATGTGCTTGCAGAAATAATGTATGGGGAACAATTTTGTTTTTTATGTGAAGTTACATTCTATGTGTCATCAATGTACAAGATCTTTCTTTTGAATTCCAGAGGCTGTACAAATTTATTGAGTTTCGGAAAAACCATGAATTTAGAGCATATGCTTGTTACGGACTTTGTTTCTATCTGCTTACACATTTAAGAGTCCACGTTTTAGAAAACCTATACTCGGGTGACAGCTCTTAAATGGCCTTTTCTCAAGTGTCAAAGCTAAAGTCGGATATGCAAGACCATGCAGGCAAGAAATCATATGCTTGTGAAAACTGTTCAAAGACATTTTCTAAAAAATCATATTTAAAAATACATTCAAGAGTCCATACCGGAGAAAAACCATACCCGTGTGAACATTGTTCAATGTCCTTTTCTCAATCTTCATGCTTAATTACACACATGCGAACTCACACTGGAGAGAAACCATTTGTATGTGAACATTGCTCAAAGGCATTTGCTCAATCTTCAGGATTAAAGACACATTTAAGTGTTCATACTGGCAAAAAACCGTACTCATGTGAATCTTGTTCAAGGGCCTTTTCTCTGCTCTCAAGCTTAAAAAAACACAGGAAAGTCCATACCGGGGAAAAACCATATGCATGTAAATACTGTTTAAAGACATTTTCTCAACCTTCACTTGTAAAAACACACTTAAGAGTCCATACCAGAGAAAAACCGTACTCGTGTGAATGTTGTTCAATGACCTTCGCTCAATCTTCAAGCTTAAAGTTGCATGTGAGAGTCCACACGGGTGAAAAACCGTATATATGTGAGCATTGCTCGAAGACATTTGCTTATTCTTCAAACCTGAGGGTGCATATGAAAGTGCATAGTGGAGAAAAACCATATGCTTGTGAACATTGTTCAAAGGCTTTTTCTTTAGCAACAGGATTAAAGAGACATTTAAAAGTTCATACTGGAGAAAAACCGTACAAGTGTGAATGTTGCTCAATGGCTTTTTCTCTGCTTCAATCCTTAAAGATACACATGAAAGTTCATACTGGAGAAAAACCGTATTCATGTGAATACTGTTCAAAGAAATTTTCTGTAGCTTCATATATGAAGAAGCATTTAAGAGTCCACACCGGAGAAAAACCATACGCGTGTGAATCTTGTTCAATGGCCTTTTCTCATGCTTCAAGCTTGAAAACACATATGCGAGTTCATGCTGGAGAAACAACCAATTCGTGTGATCATTGCTCTTCAAATCTGGCTGTGAATTTGAGGGCCCATAGCGGCAAAAATCCAGATTCATGTAAACACTGTTTGAAGTCATTTTCTCAGGCTGAAATATTGAAGGCGGATTTAGGAGGACCTAATGAAGAAAAACCCCATTGCTGCAAATGCTGTTCAAAAACATTTTCCTCAGCAAAATATTTAAAGGTACATTTGAGAGTTCATACTGGCGAAAAACCATATGTGTGCAAACATTGCTCAAAGGCATTTACTTTTTCTGCAAACTTGAGAACCCATATGAGACTCCATACTGGTAAAAAACCATATTCGTGTGAAAAATGCTCAAAGTCATTTTCTCAAGAAGGGACATTAAAGGCACATTTACGAGTTCATACTGGAGAAAAACCGTACTCGTGTGAACATTGTTCAATGGCTTTTGCTCGAGGTTCAACCTTAAAGGCACATATGCGAGTTCACAGTGGAGAAAAACCGTATTCATGTAAGCTTTGCTCAAAATCATTCTCTTTTTCTTCAAACCTGAAATTGCATATGAGAGTCCATACCCGTGAAAAACCGTATGCATGTGACTACTGTTCAAAGACATATACTCAAAGTTCTGCACTGAAGAGACACACAAGGGTGCATGATGCTGAAAAAACATAAACTTGCAAGTTTTGTTTTGAATCTTTTCCTGGTTTTTTATTCACGAGGCAGCAAATTAGGCTTGAAATAAGTCCTTTCTTTCTCTTTTTGTTTTCTTTTCTCTCTCTCTCTTTTTTTTTTTTTTTTTTTGAGAATGCTGTTCAGATAATTATGCTTCAGATTCCATACTCCTTTGCCCTGTACCAGAATTTTTTTCAGTTTTCTGCGACAGATTTTCTAGAACCAATTTCTTTCTGCAACATGAATATTCTTCAATAATAAATATATATGCAACCCTCTTACAGTAACACAAGATGTTTATATTTATAAAAATGTTAACATTAATACTATAGATTCATAGAGTTTTTTTCTGGTGGCTGTTTTATATTATTTTTTCTTAGATTTTTTTGCTCTCAATCACAAAAATCTTTCTGCTTGCTGTCTCCCTGATTCTGCCACATTGTCGGCAGCTTTGCCACATGGCTCCTTTGTCACTTTTTTTTTTTTTTTTTTTTGTCAAAGAAGTGTAATTAATTCCATATTGTGTAAAACTCCTAATTGAGTGAATATCAATTGAAGGCATTTTGTCAGATTTCAAATTTAGAGAATGTTCATATTTGCAATTATTGTCTTGGGAATAGTGTAAAAATATTTTCTACAGTGTCAAAACTAAAAATAAATACAGAAACTTCTAGACTTCATACTTTTGCAAAATTTGTGTGACTTTAATTCATTATAACTGTAACATAAATTCAATTCCTTTTTCTTCAGAGGAAGCATGTGTTTTCATTTTATTCTTATACACTGACTAGAGAACCGCTCTGCCCGTCTTGCATGACATAGACGAACGGCCGAGCAGCGTTCACAACAAGTTTTAGGCTCTGCAGAAAATTTTTATTGAACTAATAACATTAATTAGAAAATAAATAAATAAAAGAAATAATAGGAAATTCAAAAAAATCCCACAGCTTATTTCTGTTTCTTCCAAATATTTTCCTTTCTACCGTTTTCATAAAATCAAATTTCTTCATAAAATGTTCAAGTAAAAGACAGTTCTTTTACTAGTCATGATTTAGTAAAAGGTCATGTGTGTAGAGTCATGAACTTTTTCCCTACAAAATGAAAATAACGATAATGATCAAGTGATAGATGTATTGGGGTAAAACAATTGTTTAGGTATGTTTCTTCAGGTTGATGAAAAGTAAGCATAAACTTTGTTAATGCAAATTTTTTTTAAATGATATAATTTTTCAAATGTTATAATATTTTGTTAAGTGATAATAAAAAATGTTCTTTGTCTCTTTCATGTTTGGATATAAATTTAATTCTTTATTCTAGTTTGAGGGTGAATTAGGCAGAAATTACTATTTGCAGAAAATTTTTTAGTTAGGGTTTGTGTTTGCAGAAAGCTTTTCATTTTATCTAAGACTGCCGTTCGGGATGTAGAATCATGAAAATAGTTCAAATGAGAATTGATCAAAAGAGCATGTCAAAACATATTTTTGATGTAAAAATTATGTATTCTTGTCCCCCTGCTATCAAGATGTACAGCCTTAAAATCTTATGAAACTTTGAAAAAGTGCCGAATTTAAAGACTCGGTAAGAAAATGATCACACTATTTCATTATCTGCAGGTGAAGGATATATACATAGGAATCTTATGAAGCATCCAGAAACGTGTTTCGCAATGCTCTTTTGATTGCTACTCATTAAAAAAGCTTCATTATTAGACTAAGGTATGGCATAGTGATAAGTGTTTTAATTACATTTTTTATTTTTTGTATTGAGAGACTTGCCTTCATTCTGATGCAGCAATCCAAATTGCTTATTATAATCGCTTTATCCCAATGCCTGAGGTTTGTCAAAATCTATTTATTCTCTTTGCAATTGGTGAGAAGTCAAGTGATCCTTTCACTGGGTAGTCGGTGTAAATATATTGTTAGTTTTTATTTATTTCTTGTCTTATTTGTTGTTAATTTTTTTAGACAATGAGTTTTGTGATATTCTATAGTGCTTTTTTTATTGGCAACTTCTTTTGAATAGGATGTTCCAAGCCATTTTATTCTTTACCTTTTAAGTGCTTAGCTACGGTGATTTTGTTGGTGAAAAACTTGAAAAAAATAATGAAATTATGAGTAAAAATCGCCGTTTGCGTGTTCGGATGATGTCTGCTATTATAAATATTGACAGAGACAATAAGAAAAAACCCAAAAATCAATAAGGACAAAAATTATGCACAACTGTTGCTGAACAATCTGACAACCTGTTCCCGTAATACTCTCTCTTTAAGCATGGCGGACAAAGGCATTACTGCACTCTAGCACTAACAGAACAGTGTTTACCATATATCACACCATGCAACTTCTGCCTGTTCCCAAAATTGAAACATGCACTGAAGAGAGCACATTTTCTGTCTGTAAAAGAGTTGAAGGCAAAAACATTAGTCTGACTAAAAAAGGTGACATCAAATGATCTGCGCCACTGCTTCAAAGGCAGGAAAATTTATCCAGTGGCTGAAGGAGACTCTAAGACATTTTTATAATGTTTTCAATAAAGTTAATTTTATTTCTAGTTTGGTTGTTCCAAATAGTACACACATGAATACTGAATAGTATAGTAACACAATTTAGTAACTGAGTACTTGGATTTTATTGAAGTTCAATTGTACATTTGCTTTCCAAAATAATTATTTACACTGTACCATTATTAAATTCAATTGAAATTAAAAGTCTTACTTTAATAATTATTTCAACAACATAGAGGATGAATTTGAAGTCAGCACAGTTGGTGAAAAGTATTTGGCAATTCATTATGAAATCATTTTAGTACGAATAACCCATGGTAAGTATGGGAGCACTTTGGTGAGGACTGTGTACCGTTCAGGCTCACTGCATTCGTCTCTGACGCCAAAACTGACGAGTCCTTCCAATGTGTGTCGTTCAGAGAAACTATCGTAGAACACCATGGGGGAGCCACTGTCTCCCGAGCAAATACTTGTAACTCCTTTCTCGAATCCCGCACAGTACATGTTAGATGTGATGGGGAAATATTTCCCCTGCTTTTGGTAAGCCTTGGAGCAGTGGTCACCAGGAAGGACGGGCAGGGAGGCCATGAAGAGGGAGTCTGATGGTAAGTTCCTTTCGTTTATTCCCCAGCCGGCCACCTAAAAGTTTGAATTGATTTTAATCATCTAAATTTAGTGAAAGATTGAATCGATGTTATCATGCATGTTGTATCACAACACAGAAAAATGCAATTTTAAAATGCTACATACTGCTTTTTATTTTCATATAAAGTAAAAACGAAAAATTCTTATTTGTTTTAACTCGTTATTTATCAGTGTTTACTCGGAGTGTTATTACATAGCTTATGTTATTTTCTTTGATCAAATCTTGATGTTTTTGACTAGTTCTTTCCATTTGCCAAGCACGTTCTGATCTTAAACGTTGCATTTTATATCTGGTATTATTCTCTGTGTATTTTGTTGTAGTCTTTTTTCGTCAGAGCACTATGAAATTTGATGCTTAGGCTTCTTTTTTTCTTTAAAAAATAAACATGTTGTAAAAAGTAACGGTTCATTTCAATCATACCTATGTGTTTTTTTTTTTTTTTCAAACTTTGAATGCAGCCCCTCATTAAATTTCATTTAAAAGAAAAGTTTTAAGGAAGACTTAGTAGTTCGTATTTAGAAAATTATTTACGCTAAACACATGAAAGGTGTGACTTTTCAGAAAGAGTGTACTTAAAAAATTGAAATTTTTACTAGGGATTGTTTTGTATTGAGATGAGCATCAATTTAAAAAAAATTCAATTTCCCTCTCCCCCACACCTACTTTTTGTAAAAAATACGATTTGTTACTAGCATCAACATTTAACTTCGTATATACCAAATTTATTTAATTCGGTGCTTCACACACAAAATTAAAGTGAGAAAGTTCCACTTTGTAATATTAAAAAGGATCGGGATGTTTTTGTGTAAGTGTTTAAACTATCTTGGGCTTAAGAAAAATGCTTTTTTTGTTTCAAAGTATATACCAACACAATAATTGAACAATCATTTACAATCTCAAAAATATAGATTTTTTATGAATTATAAACAATGTTAGGAAGGAAAAAAAAAGACATGGTCAATCGCCACTGACAAAACTCTCCAAGGTTGCTTCTGCCTCCACTAATCTTCATTGTGCATTAGGGTACTTACGATGCCGTTTTTCCCTCTTCTAATGTTGTCGGCGGTCGTTTCGGTAGTGGGCAGACATATAGGTTGGATGCGAGTCGAGTACTGAACCTCTGGCGAGAATCGCACCAGAGCGATGTCAGAATCATAAGTGGTGCTGTTGTAGTGCGGGTTGATGGTCACCGTCAAATTCTGAGAAAAGAAAAGACACATCTGTTACATTTTAATCTAGAAGAAACTTGAAACAAACATAGTAAAAATAGTAATTTGTATTATACTACACGCAGGATCGTCATTTCAGCTTTTTCCAGGAGGGGGGGGGGGCAAATGGTGCAAACACAATGCAATTTCATTAGAAAATAACAAAAGCCACGCCCACTTATATGTGTTAGCATGGCCCTTTATTTTTTCTTGGAGAGAGTCCCTAAACGAATTTTTTTAAATAAAAATAAAATGTTAAGTGCACCTACTTCCTTTGCCTGCACGTCCCGGGGGGAAAGAAATCCCATTTTTTATTTTCATCCTAGCACGCCGGCAAACAATCCCATCACTACGACAGAACGTGCATTTTTTCCGTAATGGTGTGACGTCAGAGCTTTAGTGTTGAGGAACTACTTGCTTCCTCGAAGAGGGTAAACAATTAAGAAATTTCCCTAAGCTGGGTTTTTTAAAAGTTGAGTTGTATTTTTACTAAAGTTCTATTTAAATTTTGTCTTGACGTCACGCCACTACGTTCCATCGTCTGCAGCTATAAGAATGGTAGTTTTTCCAAGCTGTGTGTTCTGATCTGTCCGGCCATGTCTTAGTGTTGTTGTTTTTGCGCTGTGTTGTTTCGGCGTGCACGCGGTGCGTGCTTTTCGTTTTTGTGGTTCTGTAATTTCTTTGAAAAAGGCAGGAGCCTTCCACCACTTGTGTTATAATATGCAGGCATTATTAACTCTTTTACTCTAAATGTTTTTTAAAGAATTTGGCCGAACGAATTAACGTTCGGGGATTTTTTGGAGAGTGTCACCTCCTAGTCACTGCGGAAAGTTCTATCATTCCACCGCTATAAAATCTTCATGGATATAACCGGCTTTCCCAATTCTGGTCATGCGGCGACCAAACCAACTAGCTCCGTCTGGGCGACCAAACCAACTAGCTCCTTCTGAGTAGTACCTGCTGTGTGTCTGGCTGAGCCCATCCCTGGGATATTGGAACACCTCGTCAGGCCTATCTACCGGACAAGAAGCAGAAGTTGAGCTGTTGACTGCGACGCCGTACCCAGAAAGGTGGACCGTGTATCAAATGTAACCGGTGGACTTCCGTTCCTGAGATGGTATTCTTGTAAAATTCTAAGGGGTGAACTCCAAATTCTATTCTAAGACTTTTTAGATTTTCTAACGATAATTGGGGGGTTTTTTTTGAAAATTCAAAATTTTTTGGGTGTATCAGATTTTTCAATGTTTACAATGTTTTGATCAAAATAAATTTATACTGTTTGTTAAAATGTCTATCTGTTCCTTTCACTTCTGCCGACCACACTACCTCGGCCTCGTATTTATGTTAGCATAGGTTAACAAGTGGTAGCAGACCGTTTGGTTTTTTGTGGTCGACTGGAGTGAACGGAATTTTTTTTGACAAATGGATAAAGATTTTCGTAACATAGAAAAGTTGGGTTCCCATAATTGGGCTTCTTGGTCCAAAGATGTAAAAATGATTCTAATGGAAAGGGATTTATGGGAAGTTACCCAAAATAAATTAGAAACCCCAATTACCCCCGTTGATAAGAAACGTTGTTTTAAGGCCTTAGCTATCATATATTTAAATTTAGATACTGAAATAAAGGCATTAATTGATGACCTTGAAGATCCACATGAAGCGTGGACAAATTTAAAAACAAATTTTGAACCCCCATCTTTGGCCCGAGTAGCTGCCCTATGGGAATCCTATTTTTCATGTCAAATGAGTGATGGTGAAACTGTGGGATTGTTTGCTGCCAGGCTAGGGGGGATTTTTAAACAATTGATTGAAAATGGCTATGTAATGGAAGAACAAATTAGAACTTTTCAGTTAATTAGATATTTGCCTTCCAACTTTGACAATATTGTCCAGGCAATATATCGATGGGAAAAAGAAAAGTTTACTTTTTCAAATGTCAAGAATGAACTTTTAGCCGAAGAAGGCCGTATCAAGTATTTAAATAGAGAACCGGAAGGGGGGAATTCTGCAATGAGTGCTCATTCAAGAAAGGAAAAAACTGGTCCTGCAGGCAAGGGAGGTAAGTCCCCATTTAAAAGTAAAATTTGCCATTATTGTAAAAAGAAAGGGCATATTGCTTCGCGGTGTTGGGCCAGAAATAAAGATATTCGAAATTCAAAAGAAAATGTTAAAAGTAAAAATGAATATCGAACAGGAATGTATTGCACAATTAATGAATTCTCTGCGAATACCACCACCACCCCTAGAAATGATAATGACTGGATTTTTGATTCGGGTAGTACGGCACATTTTTGCCGTGATAAGAATTTATTTTCAGAAATAAAACCAGTCCAAAATACCCAAATGGAGGTGGCTGTTGGTGAGATAAAAAGTAAAGTCGAGGGGATAGGTAAAGTAATTTTTAAAATTGAAACTGACAACAAAATGATAACAGTAACATTAAATAATGTTTATTATGCCCCAACACTGCGACGCAATTTGCTTTCTGGTTCATGCATCGACCAACAAGGATTTAAAATGAAATGGTTTCCCGGAAAGATTTGCGTATATGATGTAAATAATGTTAAAATTTTTAATGCTAATTTAATTAATAAGTTGTATTATGTTAAGCCAAATTTTTATATGAAATGTTTAAATGTAAATAATGTTGTCATCCCTGAAGGGGACTCCAAATTGAAAGTTGAACAGTCCAATGTTGTGAAATTAGACCTAGAGTTATGGCACAAACGTTTTGCCCATATTAACATGGACTATATTGTGAATACTGAAAAACTAGGGGCTGTAACGGGATTAGAAATTAAGAAGGGAGCAAAACCTACTTGTGAACCATGTAAATTGGGAAAAAAGAAATCATGTTCATTTAAACCTTTACCAGAAATCAGGTCCAAGGAAGCCCTTGAATTGGTCCATATGGACCTAGCGGGACCTTTTCAAAAGGAGTCTTTAGCGGGGAAGAAATATCTTTTTACCATCATTGATGATTTTTCACGAAAAGCTTATGTATTTTTCTTAAAAAGTAAAGATAAGGCTTTTGAAGTTTTTTTAGGTTTTCAGAGAAGGGCAGAGAGGTTTTTAGGTAAAAAGTTACTAGCTGTCCGCTCCGATAACGGTCGGGAATTTGAAAACAAATTTTTTGAAAATTATCTAAAGAATCAGGGGATAAGAATTGAGCGTTCAAATAAATATACACCTCAACAAAATGGTGTCGCGGAACGATATAACCGTACCATAGAAGACGCGATAAGAACAATGCTAAATGACTCAGGGTTAGGTTTTGAATTTTGGGCGGAAGCCACACTTTGTTTCAATTATATTAGAAATAGGACAGTTCTAGGAAAACGTGGCAAGACACCATTTGAACTGTTTTCAGGTAGGAAACCGTCTACTAAACATTTTCGGGTTTTTGGCTGTATTGCCTATGTTGGTCAGCCTAAAATTAAACTTAAGAAACTCGACCCTAGGGCAACTTTAGGTGTAATGATTGGCTATGCTATAAAAACCAGAGGATATAGAATTTGGAACCCTGAAACTAAAAGAGTAGACGAAACTATAAATGTCGATTTTAATGAAAATTTAAGCTGGGGGGAATATAAAAATAAAAACATACAGGGAAGGAATTTTAATTTTATACCTCCTCTTGGGGACTCAGAACCAGAAGAAGAAATTGAGGAATGTGATAAACCACCCACCAGTAAAGAGATAAAATGGACACGGGAAGCTGTAAAAAGAAAAACAGGAGATCGAATTGATATCTATTACTCTATTATAATGGGAGACAAGAAAAATCGGTTTAAAACGGTAAAAGATATTCAAAAATTCTGCGAAGTCAACAACATTAAATTTGACCCTACACTTTTTGATTTTTCGCCCAAAAATTTGAACACCGGTGAAATACCGGAAGAAGGGGATAATAGTTCAGAAGACTCTGAGGAAATGATAGACACTCCGGGGGCTAGTATGGTTGAAGTAATTGTCCCTAATTCATATAAAGAATGTTTAAAATCAGAAGAATTGAAACACTGGGAACTAGCGATGAAAGATGAGATCCAAGTGATTAAAGAACGTGGGGTTTGGGACCTGGTCCCCCCACCTAAAAATAAACCTATTTTAGGAAATCGCTGGGTTTATGATGCTAAACAAAATGATAAGGGTCAAGTCGTCAGGTACAAAGCTAGACTGGTATGTTCTGGTAACCGACAAGTCCAGGGGGAGTCTTATTCTGAAGTGTTTAGTCCTGTGGTTGATTTTACCTTAGTTAGAGTTTTTTTCGCGATATTTGTCTCACTTTTAGGATGGTATCATTTCCAAATTGACATAAAAAATGCCTACTTGTATGCTGACTTGGAGGAACATATTATAATGCGCCAACCTGAGGGTTTTGTTGAGTTAGAATATCCTAACTACGTCTGTAAATTAAAGAAGTCCCTTTATGGGTTGCACCAATCTGGAAGAAACTGGTTTTATGAAATTGACGGGGTTCTTCATGGGTTTAAATTTAAAAAGGTAAAAGGGTGTAACTGTGTTTACTATAGAGACGGGGAAGTTTTTCTTTTGATTTACGTAGACGACATAATTATTCTAGCAAAAAATAATGAGATAGTGAAAAATGTAATTGAAGAAATAAAGACAAAATATGATATAAAAGAATTAGGAAAAACAAGGAAACTTCTGGGGATAGAATTTATAGAAGAAGGGGGGAATATTTACATTCACCAGGGTTTTTATATTTCACGGGTGTGTGAGTTATTTTCCAACTATAGTATCCCTATTTCTACCCTTCCTATTTCGAGGGGCACGATTTTGTCGATGAACGACTGCCCAAAAGGGGAATTAGAAATAAAAGAAATGGAAAAATTACCATATCGAAATCTATTGGGATGTTTAGCATACATAGCTGGGAAAACTCGCCCTGATATTTCCTATGCTGTAAACATCTTTTCACAATTTCAAGCTAACCCAGGAAGAAAGCACTGGGAATTTTTGTTACGCGTTTTAGGGTACTTAAAAAATACCATTTTTTATAAATTAAATTTAAGTGTAATAGGGGAAATTAAAATAAAAGCTTTTTCAGACTCTGATTTTGCCTCAAATCGTGAGGATCGTGTCTCAATGGGTGGTACAATCATCTGTATAGATGATGTCCCGATTCAATGGAGGACTTTCAAACAAAAATGTGTGGCGTTGTCCACGATGGAGGCCGAATATATTTCATTGGGGGAAACTGCCAAAGAGGTAGTTTGGTTAAAAAGGATATTGGATGAAATAGACCAATTGAACATTGAAGGTTTTAAATTATGTTCTGCCATTATCCATTGTGACAATACCGCCGCCATTGATTTTTCAAGGTCCCCCATTGAAAACTCTCGAACGAAACACATAGATGTGCGCTATCATTTCGTGAGAAATCTAGTTAGGGACAAAAATTTTTCCATTGAATATATTAGGACAAATGTAAATAAAGCGGACATTTTCACTAAGCCCTTGTCACGAAATATATTAGATAAGCTATGTAAACTAATTTTCAATTAGTATTGAATCATGTTTTTCATGTGTTTTTTGGGATTTTTTGATGTGTGTTTTTTGTGCGTTTATGGACTTTCTCCAAGAGGGGGGAACTTGTTAGCATGGCCCTTTATTTTTTCTTGGAGAGAGTCCCTAAACGAATTTTTTTAAATAAAAATAAAATGTTAAGTGCACCTACTTCCTTTGCCTGCACGTCCCGGGGGGAAAGAAATCCCATTTTTTATTTTCATCCTAGCACGCCGGCAAACAATCCCATCACTACGACAGAACGTGCATTTTTTCCGTAATGGTGTGACGTCAGAGCTTTAGTGTTGAGGAACTACTTGCTTCCTCGAAGAGGGTAAACAATTAAGAAATTTCCCTAAGCTGGGTTTTTTAAAAGTTGAGTTGTATTTTTACTAAAGTTCTATTTAAATTTTGTCTTGACGTCACGCCACTACGTTCCATCGTCTGCAGCTATAAGAATGGTAGTTTTTCCAAGCTGTGTGTTCTGATCTGTCCGGCCATGTCTTAGTGTTGTTGTTTTTGCGCTGTGTTGTTTCGGCGTGCACGCGGTGCGTGCTTTTCGTTTTTGTGGTGCTGTAATTTCTTTGAAAAAGGCAGGAGCCTTCCACCACTTGTGTTATAATATGCAGGCATTATTAACTCTTTTACTCTAAATGTTTTTTAAAGAATTTGGCCGAACGAATTAACGTTCGGGGATTTTTTGGAGAGTGTCACCTCCTAGTCACTGCGGAAAGTTCTATCATTCCACCGCTATAAAATCTTCATGGATATAACCGGCTTTCCCAATTCTGGTCATGCGGCGACCAAACCAACTAGCTCCGTCTGGGCGACCAAACCAACTAGCTCCTTCTGAGTAGTACCTGCTGTGTGTCTGGCTGAGCCCATCCCTGGGATATTGGAACACCTCGTCAGGCCTATCTACCGGACAAGAAGCAGAAGTTGAGCTGTTGACTGCGACGCCGTACCCAGAAAGGTGGACCGTGTATCAAATGTAACCGGTGGACTTCCGTTCCTGAGATGGTATTCTTGTAAAATTCTAAGGGGTGAACTCCAAATTCTATTCTAAGACTTTTTAGATTTTCTAACGATAATTGGGGGGGTTTTTTTTGAAAATTCAAAATTTTTTGGGTGTATCAGATTTTTCAATGTTTACAATGTTTTGATCAAAATAAATTTATACTGTTTGTTAAAATGTCTATCTGTTCCTTTCACTTCTGCCGACCACACTACCTCGGCCTCGTATTTATGTTAGCATAGGTTAACAATATGCAAATACAGTGAAGCACCGTTTATACGTTTCTCTTTTATACGTTTTTATCATTTATCTGTTTTTACTCTCGGTCCCGGCAGAGTCCAATACATATTAATGTTAAAAAATTTCTTTTATACGCTTTCCTGAAATCGTCGTTTCATTTATACGTTTTTTAAAATCTTAGTCAAAAAGAGCGAGAATGCACATTTCAACCCCAAATTCTAAGCTGATGCTGATTGTCCAGTTCCTAGAAATCGCATCTGACCTTCAGCTATACCTGTCCAGTTGAACGAAAGACCACCCCCTCCCCCCTATTCCGCAGCAATTCCGTATTCCCTTAACAGATAAAGTTTTTCACGTGCAATATCCGGTTTGCAGGAGGGCAAATCACTTTTCTTTCTGGATTTTGTTGTCATTCACTCGCAGTCACCTATGGCTTCGCGTTGTAGAAAATCTCTGTCGTTAAAAGACAAAATACGCATTTTGAAGGAAGTGGATGAAAATCCACTTGTAAAAAGAGTGGATCTTGCTAAAAATGTAGGCTTGCCTGTGTCAACCCTAAACACGCTAATTTACAAGCGCAAAATCATAGAGGAAAGTCACCATCAAAGTGGAGCGAATGCTTCGAAAAAACTTAGAGTCCAAAGTGGAAAATTCGCTGATATAGAGAGAGTGCTTCTACATTGGTTTAACCAGTGTCGCAGTACAAAAATTCCCATCAGTGGTCCTTTGCTTATGGAGAAGGCAAAAGAAATTTCAAAAAAGCTAAATGTGGAATACGATGCGTCTTTTTCTTCGGGACGGCTGCACAAATTTTAATTAAGACACGGCATTACAGGTAAAACTGTTAGTGGAGAATCTGGAGATGTTGATTGCGAAACTTTAGATGACTGGATTCAAAACCAATTGCCAGAACTGATAAAGGGATATGAATTAAAGGACATATTCAACGCTGATGAAACAGGTCTGTTCTACAATCTTCTGCCATCTAAAACTCTTGCAATCAAGTCAGATAGTTGTCATGGTGGCAAAAAAAGTAAAGTACGATTGACCGTGTTACTGTGTGCCAACGCAGATGGGTCTGAAAAATTACCTCCTTTCGTTATTGGCTAATCAAAAAAGCCACGCTGCTTCAAAAATGTGAAAACATTGTCACATGGCGAAAAAAAAATCTTGGATGACCATGCCTTTGTTTACCGATTGGTTGAAAGAATCTACTTATATTAAAAACTGAGTATTTTTCCAACTATCTTTCTTTCTAACTATCTTTCTTTCTATCTTTCTAACTATCTTTCTTTCTATGTCACGCTTCTTTCTCCTGAACGCCAATGACCTGAAAGTCGAACCAGGTATAGGTAATTTTTCAGGCTTCATTAGTTTCAATTGATATAATTATACGATTTTAATTAGCGAAGATATCAATTAATAAGTAGTCAAGTTTAAAGCGATTAAGCCTAATAAATGATTAAATATGAAATCCATTCTTGCAAACAGTCGTTGCTATGAAACAGTAATAACAATGATAATGAGAATTTTGAATGAAGGCTTAACTAAATCAAACACGAAACTCATAAGCGGGCCACTTACGTAGAATTTTTATCGCTAGCTACTTGTAATATTTTGAAACCTTCATTTGTTGAAAAGCTATCTACTTACATTAAAAACTGAGTGTCTATGTCTGCTTTTTTTCTTTGAGCGAGCTGAACATACTGAAACTCTACTCACCATCTTGAAGGGGCGTAGCATCTCAATAATTCGAATGATTTTTTATATAGGAAAAAAGTAAAGGCGTGAAGCGCCTGTTAACGAGCCGCCTTGGCGGGGAGTAGTTTCTTGAAAATTTCCTCACTACTTTAAAGGCACGAAGTGCCCGTGCAACGCCGGGCCACGTGTGTGGTATGTCTTGAAATCGAATGAACATTAAATTCTATCAAATAATATAACTTCAGAGTGAGTTAAAAGTTAGAGAAGGGGGACGTTATGCATCAACATGCCGCAGGAAGCTAATCTAGCTGCCCTGTCAGCTAGTTAGATGATAAAATGCGAAAAGAGAAACGGCGAATCCTTTTATTCATTGATAAATGTCCAGCTCATCCGCCTAATACGGACTTTCTAAAAAATTTAACTGTCAAGTTCTTCCCGGCAAACTGTACGAGTAAGTTGCAGCCGATGGATTTAGGAGTCTTAAAATCTCTCAAACAACATTATCGGAAACTTCTAGTTCAAACTGCTGTCGTCAGTTTAGACTAAGGAGATTTCGAAAAAATGAACATTAGCGTCTTGCAAGCCATGAATTTCATAATGCTGGCTTGGGCAGATGTTTTACCGAAAACCATAGAAAACTGCTTCACCATTGGTGGATTTTTGTCTTCAGTGGATGGCCCTATTGAAATCACCGAAGTTACTGATTTTGCTCCCCCTGAAAACTGGTCAAATGTAAATGAAGTTTCTTCATTTCATGACTTTGTTCACTGCGATTCAGAACTTGCGACATGTTCACTTCAAACAATCGATAATGAAGAATCCAGCAGCGAAGAAGAGGATAATTGTTCGGAAAAGCCGCTGCCAAGTTTTCAGCAAGCTTTAGAGGGTTTTAACACCATGCAAGACTATCTCATTAGTAATGAGTTAAATAATAATGTTAAAATGGCACTTTTAACTATAAACCAAGAACTGTTTTCTTAGCATTTCAAAAGAGCCCTACAGCCTAAAATAACGAAATACTTTGAACGTCAGTCCGAATGAATATGAGAAGTAGTAGATGTAAATTAATTTTGGAATTAAAAGGTTAGTATTACATGCTTCATTTCATTGTATTTCATTATTTTATTTCTCTTATAACCCTTAAGTTACTTTCAACCACAAATATTCGTTTTTTCTTATTTTTTGTAATTTTCATTTAAAAGTTTTTTCATTTATACGTTTTTTTTCTCGCGGTCCCTTGAAAAACGTATAAACGGTGCTGTACGTTGATTTTTCAAAGCCAGGGGTTGACCTCCGCCCCTTATCCCCGTAAATGACACAGAAATGACTACATAAAAATACATTAAATATATGCATTAAATATGTTTCAAAATCACTAATATTGGACGAGATGGTTTTCTCAACATAGTAGTGCACAAAAACTTTCCAAATCAATGCAGATAGTACCATAAAATGCCTAACATGTAGAACAAGGGTAATGTAACACTTCCCAAAAAAGAAATCAAAAGTATGAAAGTAAACTTCATTGAAAATATAGCATAGAGCACAGTGCAGTGTAAGGTAGAAACATCCAGAATGTAGTAGAGGATATGACTGCTATGCAGTTTTTACAACTTGTTTCTGCAGAGGCAACTGGCTGCCAATCCCAATTGACTAGAAATCAAATGACTGAGAAGAGAACGAAGAGAATTTCTGAGTGAAACGAAAACTTAAAAAATATGTAACGAAAAAGAGCAAAGCTTGACGAAAACTTAATAGGAATTTAAAAAAATTAACAAAGTAGATCAAAGCGTTGGAGAAAACACAGCAAACGAGAACATAAAACTACGATATGCATTTCACAACTAATCATCCTAAGGAGCCGGTCTGAATATCCGCTAGTGAATTACATAGTCTGCTATTGCTGAATGTAGAGCCGCTATATAGGGGCCTTAGCTGAATGTGATGTTGTCACCGAGCTGTCGAGGCACTGCTGAATATCCCTCTTGTAGCGCCAATCGCAGTTCCAAAATTATTACTGGCAGTGAATTACATTCTACCAAGAGTCTTAGAAAGTTAAAAAATGTTCGATGGCGTTCGATTTATTTCGTACCAAATGAATTAGTCACCATTCTTTCTACCATCTCTGAATAAAACATTCAAAAGACCTCTTTTCTAATAGAAATAAGCGTTTTAAAAGCCGAAAAAAAAAACATATGTTATTAATGGACGCCTAAGAATCGGATTTTCGTCTGCTACAGTCAGTAACTTCATGACGGTTAACACCAGCAAGTGATGTCACATGAATAGGGTCCACTCCATTGCAATCTTAGATGTCTTTCAGAAGATGTAATTTTTAAAAATTGCCATTGCATACGTTGATGTTCGTTTTGAGTATCATTGCAGATTTTGATATATCCTAAACATAATTTTTTTTAGTTCTACTGTAGGATGTGATGTCTCTCAGTTGTTATTTACTTCGCGTGCCACTGTAGACATACCACAGACGTCTCCGAAACGTCATTCACTTCTAGTGATGTTATACGCTGTAATCTCTTGGAGACGCCAATCATTTTAAGATTCGTAGCAGGCTTTGATGTCTCCAAGACTCTGCTATCACAGAGTCTTTGAAATCTCCGAGACGTTATTGTATGACGTCTCGGTGTGATGTGAAAGTTTTCGATGTGATACAAAAGTTGTAGATGTTTGAGTAAAAGCAAACATATGAGTCAGACACTTCACTAGTGCGATAAACAACCCACAGTCTACCCATGATTGCTATGGAATTTGGTAAACGTCCAGTCAAGACGAGTCTATCTGAACTAGGGGGGGGGGGGATGGTTTATGCTTTTCTCGATTCATTAAAAAGCTAAGGCACTTCTATGAAAGCTAGCATCCGTGAAAACTAATAGAAGCGTCAATTTCTGTTTGTAAACCAAATGTCAGCCTTACCATCTCATCCGTGGTCCATGAGAAGGTAATAAAATATAAAAAAAAACTTTTTAAATTTAAAGACTATTTCTGTCTGCTCATTCGCACTAAAAAGTATGAAATAAACGGTGAAAATGAGCTTTGGGTCCCTGTTTGGCGCATTTTCAAAAAGTCGCCAACTGGCGCGATTTTCCTTGTTGTCGCGAGAATTGAAAGCTCCGAGAGACATTACGCAAAAATTGGAGACTTTTTGAAAATGCGCCAAGCAGGGACCCAAAGCGCATTTTCACCGTTTATTTCATACTTTTTAGTGCGAATGAGCAGACAGAAATAGTCTTTAAATGTAAAAAGTTTTTTTTATATTTTATTTCAAAGTTTTTTTCGTTTTAAAATTTATTAAGAACTAGCTGACCCGGCGAACTCTGTTCCGTCTTAAAGGCAATAAATAAGAAAATTTTCGAATTTATTAAGTTTTTTATTATTAGAAAATACAAAAAAAAAAAGTACCTACATTAATCATTCATTATTGTTTCTGTATTTTAGTACATAGGTTGCTCTTCACTAAAGTACCTTCTGATGCAGAACATTTTTTGTTTTATTATCAGGCGCAAAAAGAAACAACGCAGATGGTCTTCCGACCCGTAAACATGCCACATATAATTGACCATGGGAAAAACAGTGATGTTCTAGATTCAAACCACAAACTTTTAAGGATTGGCCTTGTAATTTGTTAAAGGTCATGACAAATGCAAGACGGATCGGAAATTGAAGTCTTTTAAATTCAAACGGCATATCGGTTGGGATCATCGGGATCCTAGGAATGAGCAATCGTTTCTGACAGCTTATCGCATATAAATTTCAAGGGAAGTAATGCGTTTGTTTATAATTAATTTATTTCACGAAGAAGTCAAATAACACTCAATGCACCGCTAACTTACAACCTGTTTACTGCGTCCCGGAACCTGCAAGAACGTGTGCTTTATGTCGCTCAGCCATGGAGGTTCAAAAAAGGCTTAGTCAATGAGACAGTTTTTCTATTTATGTAACTGACACACATAAATTACAGCCTATGTCCGTCTCCTGGCTCTAAGCTACCTACCCACCAATTTATAGCTATATCGGCACAGCCGTTCTTGAGTTATAAGTAGTGTAACTAACGCGACTTTCTTTTTAACCGACTTCAACAAAGGAGGAGGTTATACAATTCGTCGGAGAATTTTTTTTTTTTTTTTGTATGTTATAAGATTACTCGAAGATGCTTGGACCGATTTCAAAAATTCTTTTTTTGTTAGAAAGGTCTTTCTTTCCGATTGGTCCCATCCTCTCATGGTCCGGGTTCGATAACGGGAACCTGCAGAAATCTTTCGAAAAAGAAATTGGGATCACAGTAATCGTAATAATGACCATTTTGAACGCCAGGCTTCTCTGGATTGCATAATGAAATTCATTTCTATGGTCCTTTTGAAAATTTTAAACCGAGTATCTTGCTATGTCCTGCTTTTTTCTCCTGAACTCCAACGAACTGAAAGTCGTACCAGGTACTAATTGATTCGTAATATTTCAGGTTTTATTAGTCTTAATTTACATACGGTTTGATAAAGGAATTCTGAAGAAAGTGAGGAAAATCTCCAAATTTTTGCTCAAATTTAAAGCGATTTGTCCCAAATGCTTAAATATGAAATGCATTGTCACAAAACGTGATTGATATGAAACAGTTATTATAATGATAATGAAAATTTTGAATGAAGGCTTAACTGAAGCAAACATGAAACTCATTAGCGGGCCACGTACGTAATACGTCGTAAAATTTTATGAACCGCGAGAATCTAGTGTTGTTTTGAAATATTAATTAGTTGAAAAGCCGTTAATATTTAGCCTTTGATTAAACTTGTACACAAATAAATACCAGAGAATAACAAGGATTACTTTTTAGTGTCAATCGTTTAAAGTTTTAGACGCGTTGATACTTTCTTTCTTTTTTTCCCTTGCATAGTTTATTTTATGAAGCATTTACTTAAGCAAATTAGGTGAAGTTTTGTAATGGAAACATTACCTTATTTCATATGTACATTTACACTAAAAAGAATAAAATAAAAATATTTTTGAAAAAAAAAAAAAAATTGAACCGACTTCGGAACTTCACTCGGCAAGTGCTCTAAAAAGTAAAAAATAATTTTATTCTTTGAACACCATCGACACTACATTTAAACATAAGTTTTGAAGTCGGTGCAAAAACTATAGGTGAAATGATGTTTAACTACATTTTGCCAACATTTTTCAGAGAAACCATTGAAAATTAAGAACTGAATATTTGTACCATTACATAAATATGTGGTTATCGATGTAGTGTATGCGAAAGCGATTAAAGAACCTGGATTCATTGCAATTTATATATATAGTTAAATTATAGTTCCGTATGATTCTATATAGTGTTTTTGCTCCGACTTCAAAACTTATGTTTAAATGTAGTGTCGATGGTGTTCAAAGAATAAAATTATTTTTTACTTTTTAGAGCACTTGCCGAGTGAAGTTCCGAAGTCAGTTCAATTTTTTTTTTCAAAAATATTTTTATATATATATAGATTGCGTGAAGACAAACGCCGTTAAGCATAATTCAGCGAGAAAATAACAAACGCGGTTAAAAATGCTATTCACTAACACTTTATTTTTTATTCATGAGAATATTTCGTTTCCAATTTTGTTAATTTATCAGCTTACTTTGAGTCAAACGCCATCAAGCGTAATGTTCAATTTGAAGAACTACCAATGCATTTTCTACAGCCCTAGCCTTTTTTAATAAGTCACCTAAGCAAATTTTTGAACTGGCCTAATATGTTGATTGTTAGCTAATCAGATTCGTTTCATTTCTTCTTCTGCTTTAATATTGCAAGGTTTATCTCCAACAATTTCAGTCGAATTTAAAGCTTCCAGTCGTATTCCTGCTAATGATTGTACTCGACTCAACTCCACTATAAAGCGGAAGTGCGTTAAAGTTCACGCGTGGATTTAACTCTGCAACCGGAAGCAAAACGTGAAAACCATGACAGAAGCAAGTACAGAAAAAGTCTTTAATAATAATTAATAATAACAATAATAATAATAATAATAAGTCATAGATTTGATGCTACAAAATTATTTCCTTTTTACTGTGACGAGTTTTGTAACTAAAGGCTGGAAAATCAAATTCTAATTTGTTGAATCATGTTTTAACATTATTTTAAATTGAAAATTATTCGTGTTCAACTTTTCATAGGATGTTTCATTAAAGTCTGGCATCGCGACCATGAAATGCACATGTTCATTGAAAAATACCTGTTCGATACCACGAAGAATTTTTGAAGTCCTTAATTTCAAAGGTGGCCATTCCAAAAACTGGAATAATTATAGGGGAAAGTGCCCCAAAACGGGATAGTTAACATATTCTTCGCTTTATTTCTTATTGTATACAAGGTACATTCCAAAGTTAGACGACATTTAAAAGTATACACGTTTTACATTACTAAAAATACCTTTGTCATATTTGTTCGATATTATTTATGTGAAAAATACTGGTTTCAAAAAGTCTTATACGATCCCGTTTTACCCGACCAAGGGTGGGTAAAACGGGATAGGGAATTGTATGTTATTATTTTGTACTGATTTTACTTTTGATTTAGTTTTTAGACCAAAAATAGGCTACGTAATAGTAAAGTTGGAAAATTACATAGCAGAAATCGCATAAAAATGTGTCGTCTTCTTCGTCTGCTTTGGAATAAGCTTCGTGGGCCCATCCCTGGCAGCTCGAGCATTGTATGCAGCTTTCTTCTCCAGATTTCGATTCAAGATACAGAGCGTTGCAGAAAATACATGCTTCATCCTTTTCAGTTACATCTTCTGAAGACGACGACGTCCAACCTTGGCTAACTGATGATTTTTTTTCGTTTTTTTTTCCATGTTACGTCCATTTTCTTTCATTTTGGAAAATAATGTTTGTGGGTTTTTTTCAGGTTCAGAGCAACATTTTTTAATTTTATATGCATGTTTTGCATCTCCACCTGGTTTTCTTTTACGCGTCATTTGTTCTGTCTTCGGAACATTCAAGAGACTTATTTTGGCAGCCCTTTTTTTCAGCTTTTAAGTTCTTTCTCGTTCTTCTTCTTCCAACTCAAGTTTATATGTGCTTCTTGTTATAGATGCTGTTTCCCCTCTTCTCCTATCGTGTTTATTTTGAGGTCTTGGTCCAATCACTCGTGGTGGAGGTAGAATTTCTTTGGGTGATATAGAAAATGGCAGTGAAGGGCGACAGTATAGTCCAAGTCCTTTGACTCCTGTTGAAGTGTTGGATAAGGCCTGCATTTGTGCTAGTGTTATCGTTGCACTAAGTGGTTCATTCAATACTGTCTCTAGTGGTTGTGATCACAGCAAACTCTTAGATGCTATGACTGAATTTGAAGATCCTTCGGATCTGATCTCATTTTGTTGCAGATTTAATGGGTGTTAGGACGTCATGTTCTGAGCATCCAGCAATGGGTGATCTGTTGGAAGAGAGGAAGCGAAGAGATATTCAGGAAAGACATCTGGGTTATATGGGAAAATGCCTGTTTTCGTGAACTCATTCACAGCAGTTTCGACAAAAGCTGCTCGTTAAAATGCTGCATTGAACATATTTGCTACTTCGTAGATAGTAATCCCTTTGTCAGGATGGTTGAACATCCACTTGCTAACTTCCATCTCGCTTCATGCTGCTTAAACACATTGAAAAAATATTAATGGAAATGGTCGGGTAAAACGGGACACATCAAAATTGTATCCCGTTTTGGGCACCCTAAGTGTCCCGTTTTGCCCGACCATGATGCTTTTGACATCATAAAGGGCTGACCCCGGAACCGCCACTCACTAGCAATATTTAAGTACATGAAATTGTTGCTAAAAGAGCTATGAACAAAATACAGTTCTAACTGGAATTGTTCCGAATTACGGAGAACCACAATCTAGTTGTTCTGCAGTCGAAAAGAGTAAAATGTAAGTAAAAATCTCAATTGAAAACTTTGAAAAAATATTTCTTTGCGAAATACGTGGCTAGAGTTGAAATAATAACTGAGTATGCTGTCCTAGCGGTCGGGAACCAGTTTAACCTGTCTCCTGCGAGCTAGTACCACCAGTCATGCTCCAAAGCCCGCTATCCCGTTCTGCCCGCCTATCCGGTTTTGGGCAACTCTCCCCTATGTATGAAATACGTAACTGTGCGGAACTTGTATTTGTAAAATAAATATACTGCAGTTTTTGCTTTTCTTTTACATTTGGTCCTATAGCTTGCTAATACTGTGCATTATATAGATTTATTTACATGAAGCTTACAACTTACCGTTCGTTTTAAGACGTGCTTGTCATCTAATGCCGCTTTCCGGTGATATTTTCCAAAATACAGTTCAAAAGACCCCGGAGTATCAAAGCAATGGGCAGCTGTCAAAATGTGTCTTCTGTCTATGAGGACTCCACCACAATCTACAGTAGCTTCTCCTGCCGAGACGGTTGCCACAGCAACCATCCAAGGCCATTGGCCAGCCACGGTGGGTCTTCCATTCGTTATTCGAGTTGTTGCACTCATTTTTGACTTGCCACACTCTGAAAAATTAATTTCCAAATAATAACCCAAGCAGCACAAAGGCGTTCAAAACACGTTCTGCAACACGTACAGAGCGCACCAGCCGGCACGTTCAAAACACGTTCTCGCAGCACGTGTTGTCAACGTCTATGGTAATGGTAATATGACACGTCGAAATCTGGTGTTGACCACCTTTTTTTGTCCCAGTTTTGAACGTGGAATGATAGGTTATATTTAGGTTCTGGAAATACATTTGTTTTCAGTGCTCCCCAGCTGAAAAAGTATACTACGTATACCCCACTATCCGGGGCCGTGACGTATTTTAACCGTGACGTC